>CAUYSK010009208.1:0-26740 GCA_963575035.1 Avahi laniger
CAGCACAATTCACAATTGCAAAGATGTGGAAACAACTCAAGTGTCCATCAATACATGAGTGGATTAATAAAATGTGGTATATGTATACCATGGAGTACTATTCAGCTTTAAGAAACAATGGTGATATAGCACCTCTTGTATACTCCTGAATAGAGCTGGAACACATTCTACTAAATGAGGTATCCCAAGAATGGAAAAACAAGCACCACATGTACTCACCATCAAATTGGTATTAATTGATCAACACATAAGTGTACATATAAGAATAACATTTATTGGATGTTGGGCAGGGGGAGGGGGGAGGGGGGAGCAGGGAGAGGGGATGGGTATATGCATACACAAATAGTGCAATGCACACCACCTGAAGGATGGACATATTCGAAACTCAGACTTGGGGGGCAGGGTGGGCAAGGGCAACATATTTAACCTAAACATCTGTACCCCCATAATATGCTGAAATAATAAAAAAAATACATAACCTCCCATGAGCCTAGGTATTAATAAATATAGCTTATGGTTTTGGCTTTTGTTGGGCCATTTACAAATGGACGCAAGTGATATATGTCATTTGGGAAGCTTTCTTATCATAATTAGAGAAGGACTTGAAGGTGCAGTTTCATGCCCTGTTGCCACACACATACACATGTCATTCTTCAATCTTAGAAGATACTTCAGTTATTATGATTACAGGCATATGTCAAAAGTATTGTGGATTCCATTCCAGACCACCACAATAAAGTGACTTTCACAATAAAGAGAGTCACAGAAAATTTTCATTTCCCAGTGCATATAAAAGTTATGTCTACAGAATATTATAATCTATTAAGTGTGTGATGGCATTAAATTTTTTAAGAAATTCATATTTTAATTTAAAAATACTTTATTGCTAAAAAATTCCAACAATCATCTGAGCCTTCAGCGAGTCAGAATCTTTTTGCTGGAGGAGGGTCTTGCCTCAGTGTTGATGGCCACTGACTGATCAGGGTACTATTTGGTGAAGATTGGGATGGCTGTGGCAAATTCTCAAAATAAGACAACAGTGAAGTTTGTTGTATCAATTGACTCTTTCTTTCATGAAAGATTTCTCCATAACATGTGATGCTGTTTGGTAAAATTTTACCCATGGTAGAATTTCTTTCAAAATTGGAGGCGGTCCTCTCAAAACTTGCTGCTGCTTTACATAATCTTCTAAATCCTTTGTTGTCATTTCAACAATATTCACAGAATCTTCACCAGAAGTTGATTTCATCTTAAGAAACCACTTTCTTTGCTCATCCTTAAGAAGCAACTTCTCATCCATTCAATTTTATCCTGAGATTGAAGCAATTCAGTCAAATCTTCAGGCTCCACTTCTAATTCTAGTTCTATTGCTATTTCTACATTGTCTGCAGTTACTTCCTCTATTGAAGTCTATAACCCCTCAAAGTCATCCATGAGGGTTGCAATCAACTTCTAAACTCTTGTTAATGTTGATATTTTGACCTCCTCTCATGAATCATGAATGTTTTTAATGGCATTAAGAATTGTGAATCCTTTCCAGAAGTGTTTCAATTTACTTTGCCCAAATCCATCAGAGAAATCACCATCCATGGAAGCTATAGTCTTACAAAATGTGTATCTTAAATAAAAAGACATGAAAGCTGAAATTATTCTTTGATCCATGGGCTACAGAATGGTTGTTTTGTTAGTAGGCATGAATATAACATTAATCTCTGTGTACATCTCCATCAGAGCCCTTGGGTGACTAGGTACATTGTCAATGAACAGTAATATTTTGAAAATAATTTTTTTTTCTGAATGGTAGTTCTCAACAGTGGGGTTAAAATATTCAGTAACCATGCTGTCAACAGATGTGCTGTTATCCAGGCTTTGTTGTTCCATTCATAAAGCACAAGCAGAATGGATTAGCATACTTCTTAAAAATTATTCTTAGAATGTTTAGAATGGTAAATGAGCACTGGCTTCAATGTAATGTCACCAGGTGCATTAGACCCTAGCAAGAAACTCAGCTTGTCCTTTGAAGCTTTGAAACCAGGCATTGACTCCTCTTTTTATTTTTTTTTATTTTTTTTTTATTTTTTTAGCTATAAAAACCCTAGATAACATCTTCTTACAATAGAAAGCTATTTCATCTCCCTGGAAGATGTCTTGTTTAGTGGCGCCACCTTCATCAGTGATCTTAGCTGAATCTTCTGGATAACTTGATGCAGCTTCTACATCAGCACTTACTGTTTCACCTTGCACTTTTATGGTATGGAGATGACTTCTTTCCTTAAACCTCATGAACCAACCTCTGTGAACTTCCAACATTTCTTCTGCAGCTTCCTCACCTCTCTGTCAGGCTTCATAGAATTAAAGACATTTAGGGCTGTGCTCTGGATTAAGCTTTGGCTTAAGGAAATGTTGTAGCTGGTTGGATCTTCTATCCAGGCCACTTTGCTTTCTTATCATTTGTGTGTTCACTGGAATAGCACTTTGAATTTCCTTCAAGAATTTTTCTTTACAACTTAGCTATTTGGTTCAAGAGGCCTAGCCTTTGACCTGTCTCAGCTTTCAACATGTACAAACCTGAACTGATATTTATTTTCATCTTTTATTTTTTTTTTTATTTCATTGCAGAATATTACAGGGTCAACATGTCTTCTTCACTAAGCTTAATCATTTCTAGCTTTTGGGTTTTTTTAAATTAATTAATTAATTTAATTTTTTTTTTAATTTCAGAATATTACAGGGGTAAAAAGCTTTGGTTGCATAAATTGCCTTTGCACCACCTGAATCAGAGCTACAAGCATGGCTATCCCCCAGACAATGTGCACCACACCCATTAGGTGTGAATTTACCCATCCCCTCCTCGCCATCCCAACTGTCTGATACCCAATGAATGTTGCTTCCCTAAGTGCACATAAGTGTTGATTGATTAGTACCAATTTAAAGGTGAGTACATGTGGTGTTTGTTTTTTCATTCTTGTGATATTTCACTTAGAAGAATGGGCTCTAGCTCCATCCAGGATAATACAAGCAGTAGTTTACCTTTTTTTTTTTTTTAAGTTTGAGTAGTAGTTCATGGTATACATATATCACATTTTATTAATCCACTCATGTATTTATGGGTACTTAGGTTGTTTCCACATCTTTGCAATTGTGAATTGTGCTGCTATTAATATAAACATTTGCATGCAAATGTCTTTTTTTCCTTTGGGTAAATACCCGGTAGTGGAATTGCTAGATCAAATGGTAGTTCTACTTTTAGTTCTTTGAGTTATCTCCATACTACTTTCCATAGAGGTTGTACTAGTTTTCAGTCCCATCAGCAGTGTATAAGTGTTTCTATCTCTCCGTATCCATATCAACATTTGTTGTTTTGGGACTTTTTGATAAAAGCCATTCTCACTGGAGTTAAGTGATAGCTCACTGTGGTTTTGATTTCCATTTTCCTGATGATTAGATATGTTGAGCATTTTTTCATGTGTTTGTTGGCCATTAGTCTATCTTCTTTTGAAAAGTTTCTGTTTTTCTCCTTTGCCCACTTTTTAATGGGATTGTTTGATGTTTTCTTGCTGATTTGCCTGAGTTCTTTGTAGATTCTGGTTGTTAGCCCTTTATTGGATGTATAGCATGCAAATATTTTCTCCCATTCTGTAGGTTGTCTGTTCACTCTAATGATAGGTTCCATGGCTGTGCAGTAGCTTTTTAATTTGATCAGGTCCTATTTATTTACTTTTGTTGATGTTGTGATTGCTTCTGGGGTCTTCTTCATAAATTCTTTGCCTAGACCGATGTCTATAGAGTTTTGCCAACATTTTCTTCTGTAATTCTTACAGTTTCATGCCTTAGGTTTAAGTCTTTTATCCATTTTAATTTCTGTGAGACGTGAGAGGTGCAGATCCTGTTTCAGTCTTCTTCATGTGGCTATTCAATTTTCTCAGCACCATTTATTGAATAGGGATTATTTTCCCCAGTGTATGTTTTTGTCTGCTTTGTCAAAGATCAGATGGCAATATGGGGGTGGTTTTATATCCAGGTTCTCAGTCCTGTTCCATTGGTCTATGCTTCTATTCTTGTGCCAGTACCATGCTGTTTTTGTGACTATAGCCTTACAGCATAGCTTGAAGTCTGGTAGATCTAGCTTTTGATTTAAAATGAGAGATGTGTAACTCATCCTTTAACTTCAACACTAGAGTATATTGTAAGGTTATTCATTGGCCTAATTTCAATATCTTTGCATCTCAGGGGATAGGAGTCCCAATGAGAGGAAGAGAGATGGGAGAATGGACAGTTGGTGAAGCAGTGAGAACACATACAATGTTTATTAAGTTCACTGTCCTATAGGGATGCGGTTCATGGCATCCCAAAACAATTACAATAGTAACATCAAAGATCACTGATCACAGGTCACCATGATAGATATCATGATAATTAAATGTTTGAAATATTGTAAGAATTAGCAAAATGTGACACAGAGACAGGAGGTGAGCACACGCTATTGGAAAAATGGTGCCAGTAGACTTGCTCAACACGGAGTTGTCACAAACCTTCAATTTGTAAAAAATTCAATATTTGTGAAGAGCAATAAAGCAAAGTGCAATTAAAGGAAGTATGCCTGCATTTGGCTCAAGTATATAGATAAAGGCTCTATTCATAACAGCTTCAGAATTTCCTGGCATCGAAGATAAAATATTTTTAAACAAAGCTTGGTTACTCTCTGTATCTACCGTCCCCAATCCCCAGGCTATGGCCTGGTACTGTCTGTGGCCTGTTAGGAACCAGGCCAACAACGCATCACTGCCTGAGCTCTGCTTCCGTCCCCCACTCCCCACTGCCCCATCTGTGGAAACATTATTTTCCATGAAATTGGTCCCTGATGCCAAAAAATTTGGGGACCACTGCTCTATATGTTTGACAATGATGGAAAGACGTGAAGCATTGCAAAAAATGAAATACAGTGGAGCTTTTTAATGGCATAGTTACCAAATGTTTCAGTTGGTAAGACTGGTCTAGAAAGAAGTAGTAATTTGTATTTAATATTTCTTTCACCACTTTCATTGTATGATTGTAACAGAGAAACACCTATTGGTCATTGGTGAAATTTGCAGTTCATGTGCGTCAATAATAACATCGTCCTATCTATATGCTTTAGCATGGAAGATTCTCTATCACTAACATAAATCTTTTTGAGCCCCTACTAGAAATATTTTTAAATTTCCTGTATAATATGATTTTTGACATCTTAAAACAAACAAACAACATCAAAAAACTTTTCTGGCTAGGGAGAGACTGCCCGTCCCAGTGTTAGCCAAATCTTAGAGATAGCAAAAAGCCCAGCAGAGAATATGTTTTTAATATGCAAACTAACCAAATCAGAGCCATATCTCCTCTGTCTGTCCCCTAAACCCCAGGAGGCAATATTCCTGTGCCTTCATCACCCCAGGGCCAGGGACAGGCAACTAGGGACCACTTCTATAGCCCAAAGATCATCACAATTATTCATACTAGCCAACCCTAAATTGTTCATCCTGCCCTGCTTTGCATTTTCCTCAGAAACTCCAATAAAACTCAGAGCCTAAACCTTCCCTACACTCCCATCTTCTGCTTCCTGACCAACTTGGTGTCTTTCCCAAGTGGCCCCAAGTGACATACGATGCCTCCTGTCTCTAGGACCTGTGAGTATAACGAACTTTGCTTTCCTGATCCTCCTGTGGCTACATCTGATTGACCATCTTATAAAAGAATATGAAACAAACTGCTATTCTGAACCAGGCACTGTCCTAGGCCCTGTAGGATAGCAGTGAACAATCAGTCCAAGTCCCTGCAGTCAGGGAACTCACATTCTAGTGGTGGAAAACAGACTGTCAACCAATGAATAAATATATTACGTGACAGGTGATGAGAGGTGTTATAAAGAAAAATAAAGCAGAATAAAGAGGATAGATACTAATAGGAGTGGGTTTATTTTATGTGGGGTGGTCAAAGTAAGTCCTCTCTGAGGAGGTGACATTTTGACATTTGAGCAGAGTCTTAAAAGAAATGGCTTTTTAGTATTGCTAAATGCTCTCAGACCTCTACACCATTTTCAGTAAATCTGAAGATGAAATAAACATCTGCCAGATGAAAGAAGAAAGAGGGTAAAGACAGGGAACTTGAGTGATAAATCCACACCGATCCAGTTCAGGGACTAATTTATGTTTCCAAAGCATGTTGAGAAAAAGTTAAAAGGAAACCCCCACACTGGAACCCTTTGATGAATCACCAGTAGCTAATTGTTGCAGAGCATCCCACAAGGCATGACATATCATTTGAAATCTGGGTGGATTTCAGAAGAGAAATGTTATTGCATTTTAAACAATACCATTAGCCAATCTGATTTCACTTACTGGTATGCACTTTGTTCCAGCCATCTAGTCTAAAGATGAATTGCCCGATGCTTCTATTGTCAAAACGACAGCGTGAAAAGAGAAGCATGTGATTTGTAATAATAATGTGGTACATGTGTAGAAGGTCAGAGAAGCAACAGATTAACATTCCAGCTAAAGATTTCCCCTGGGACGTCTCCTGAAAGTATCAAAGGCCAAAGATCAGGACACTGATAATGTGTCTGGCATTGGTGGTGAAATTGCTGTATGTATTTAGCTTTGCTGAGGACAGAGCTGTGCTCCGTTCAATTAGTCGATGAAATCTCTCCTGAACAATGAAGAAGCCAACCACAGGAACCAGCTTCAATGCAGCTGCATGAATGGAAATGAGGCTGTGTGAATATATGAGTTGCTTACTTCAGATTAATGAAATAAAATTGAACATGTTCTCTTGAGAAGCAGACCAAATAATTCCCCACTCTGGAGATTTAAGCCTAACATATATAGCATGACATTCCTTCACTGAATTTTAAACTCAATTCTGATGTTTGCAACATTTCTGAAAGGTGAATTTGGGATTATTAGATGGGAGAGTCTGATGTGTCTTCCTAATTGTAATCAATGCAGAGCAAAGGGAGGGGGAAGGACTCAGGCTCTGCAGGTAGAGGGACCTGGATTTGAAATCTGGTTCCATAATTTAGCTGTGTAACGAGGTTTAGCTCTGTAACAATAAACCTCATTTTCCTTATTTTTAGAGTGGGGAAAATACACATAGCCCAAACATTTGTAAGGTAGATTTAAAAAGATCATGTTTATGAAACATTTAGTAAGCTTGCAGTGAAGGGGAGCTGTTGTGAAATTTTGTATTTTCTCTTTTGCTTCCCTTCATATCCTGCTGTTTCATCTTTGCCTGCCTGGGTGGGTAGACCCTGGAGACTTGATACAGGTTAAGAGGAAATGGCAACTTCTGTTTATATTTCTAAATATAAGCACCCTTTAACATCAGGAAAGAAGATTGAATCCTTTGTTTAAACCTTCATTTATATGTTTACTGTCAAAAATGAAGAATCGAAAAAATAGGGAGATGTTTATTGGGAAATTTCATGAAATACATAAAATATAACAAGTGATTTGCAAAGTACAGAGGAAATATCACAGTAGTAATTTTGGAAGCAGTATGCATAATGGTTAAAATGTAGTCTCTGGATCCAGTACGTGGGTCTAAATTTTAGCTCCACTACTTCTGTCTGTGTAACCTCCAGCAAGTTATTTAGCTTCTCTGGCCTTAATTCCTTAACTTTAAAATGGGCTATTAATAGCACCCAAATCACAGGGTTAATGTGAGTGTTAATTGAATTTGCAAAGAACTTAAAACAATGCATATTACCATTTGTAATTCTTGATTACTTAGATTGTCATTGTCATAAAGATAATTCCAAGCATAGAAATGTTTCAAGGAAACTTAATAATGTTTTTCAAATGGAAACTTTAATTGTGGTTTATAATTGTGTTACTAATGTGGTTGGTTGTTTTTGTTAATCCATCTTTGCCATAAAGTTTTGTTTCTTTAGATAAGCATGAGCTTCATAAACAGCAATGAGGTAGATTCAGACTGAGCTGGCTTGACTTTGAACCATTTTGAGAAAGCAGGTTGTCTGTCCTCTTCTAAATGAAATTCTTCATTTTTATCCCTGGAGACTATCAGCAGCTCCTGGAAAAAGAGCCTTTACCAGCCCCCAGTGGGAGCCACAATTTACAGCTCCATTCTTAATTCCCTCTTTGAGCACAATCCTGGAGGACTTGGGAAGACAACCCTGTCAAAACAGGTTACGATGTGAGGGCTCCAAAGAAAAGTTTCATGAAGATATAATATCTCAGGGTAAGATGTACAAATCTTTTTTAAAAAATAGCCTCTTTTATGGCTTGAATAGACAATGTTTGGGTAAGATGTTCGAAACCAATGAAGTATAAAATCTTGGGCAGAGCTCCTAATCCTTTTAAGGTTCCTGGACAATGGTGTCAACTCCTTCTCTGCCCCTGACAATTATCACTTGATAGTCTTTGAATCAACAGTAAAATAGAACTAGAAGAGATAGTCTGACCTGGACCTTAAGAGGAGGCTGTAGAGAGCTCACAATGATTACCTGGGGAAGATGGAGGCGATGGGCACTAAAGCAAGGGATTAATAGATTCGATGGCTGCTTGATGAATTTCTCTGAAAAGAGAGGCCTGAAGGCCACTGGCAGAAAGAAATGGGAGAAAACATAAATGGCTGTGAGAAAGAGCCAATGGCCTTTTCCTGTTTCCTAAGAGACGGAATCTCCTGAGCTGTAGAATGTGCTGTTTCTTACAAAAGCTTCTGGAAATGTACTTTCTTACCAAAATTCAAAGCAGGGCCACAAATCATTATAGGAGACAAAAAACAATAAGTAGTGTCAGCACAGAGGAATATATTTCACTTTGCTCTGCCATGAGGAATTATGGTGGGTTGTGATGAGTGGAATATAAAGTAAGATAAGTTGCCTGTTGACAACAGAGTTTGAAATTATAAAATGTAAAACCAATATATTTTCTGCACACTATGAAACAGCTGGGGTATTTTTATGGCTTCTAGCTGGATACCATGCCATCTCTCAAAACCCTATAATTTTGTAAGCACATTAAGTGCATCCTGTTATTTATTTTGTTTGTTTATTTGGCTTCAGCTGACATTGCACAGACTGAAATGTGAAGAAAGTGATCAACACTGTATTGTGTTGTCCTCAAGAATGTCCTGTCCAGGCTCTATTGTGGGGTGGTTTGGACATTCTGTTCAATGTGTCAGGATACCTGGGCAGAATGCCATCTTTCTCCCACAGGAAGTGAAAAAAAAAGTGACTCAATCAAAAATGCTGCAGGACTGTTTCCCCCAAGGTCTATCCAGAACCTAAGTAAAAAAATTAAGTCTTTTATGAGGTTGACAGCAGTGAAGTTCAAATAAGATCTCTTTAAATGACAGATGGTGATAAGCAAGTCAAACGCTTCTTAGATGATGGTTTATGTGCTAGACGTTAGAGGTGTGGTAACTATTGACCCACAGTAACCCGGTGCACTGACAAACGGCAGGCAGCGACACTCTGTGCCGAGTCCCTACACTAAACAGCAGTTAATTTTATCCTCTTCATTGTGGTTGCTTAATTTAAACCCCATATGTGTCAATCAATCAGTACAAAGTACCTTGACTGTGTTAAATGATTTGGCCGTTACATTTGTTGGGTTTTTATGTTTGCTCAAATATCACGCTTTCGATTATTACTTATCGGCCACACTCCTGTGATGCAGGATTGGCTGGAAATTCATTGGGACATTGGCAGTGCAAGCGGTGAGTGATGTAAAGTGCCTACGCAGCTGCCGATGAACAGAGGACCGGGAGAAAGGGGTGGGGAGAGTCCCAGACAATGCTCTGCTTGGGGATGGAGAGAGCCCCGATGCTGAGACAGATTCCTGCTGCATGAAAGGAGAAGAGAATCTCTAGAAATATACTCTTCCTGTTTGAGGCAGAGGCCTTTTCTTTCCTTTGCAGGCTGGGGGATTTTGTGAGGGTAAGCGTCACCTTTCACACAGCAGTTTGTCAGCTGTCAGCGGCTCCTGACACAACAAAATCCCAAAGCAGGGGTACGGGGATGCGTCATACAGAAGTGCCCAGTTGTTTGAGTTGAAAAGAGAGGAAACATCAGATGTTGCTTTTCAAACAAAGACCCGGTTTTGTGCTTAACACCACAAAGATAACTTGGTTTTTTTGTTCGTAGGATTTAAAAAAAAAAAAAAAACTGAAAATCCTTTGTTCCTTTGAAGTAAGAGCAAGGTACGTGCAATGAATTTTAACCAGGTTCTGCCAATATCTATCAGCACGCAGCATTTCATATTGCAGATAATAAGAGTCTGGAGGAAATGACAGGTGAGAGAAAGGGAAATCTGAAGGCAAATGCCAAGTTTTTAGTATCCAGGTCAGACGAGGGTTTAGAAGGCCTTTTGGGAGGAGGGTGTGATTGGAGCTAGCAAGCCTGAAGTGACCATTTCCTATGTGTGGAATGTTTTTTAATCCAAAGTACATTAAACCAAGACTTTGGGGTGGTGGTGTGAATTTTCCTTTGAAAGAGGCCCACCCATAAGGAAAATAAATGCAGTTGATGCAGAGAGGGCTTAATCATAAATGAATTTTGTAGTCATTATTCTTGGCAATAATGAAATATCATTTATTAATAAGGTTTATGAAAACTTTCTTCTCTAGGAAAGACAAAGAACTTATGATTTTTTTTCACTTAGATAAAGAAGCCAAGATTGTACCAATAAGAAAGATGACTTGTTTTCCAAAAAATGGGACATTGTAAGACTTAGCGTAAGTGACATCTGCAAAGGAAAGGACAGTATTTGAAAAAATAAGCAGTGATATTTAATAGCTGTGAGAGCTTTGTGAGGATTTGGGTTTAGGTATCCATCTTAAAATAATGTTTTCAGATTGCTTTATGACACTAGAGAATTTTAAAATAACGTGAAAGGAAAATGCCTTAATTATAGCTGGTAAAAATAAAGAAATTGAAAGATTGAGATTCAGCTATTAATACCAATGGCTGTTTTCTTGGATACTGAAAAGAGAAGTCACAAAACCAGAAACAAGTTCACTGAACATCTCTAACAGGAGGATTTCTCTAAGTATACCCTTCCCTCAGGGAAGCAGGGGCTAGAAATCCCATTGCACTGAGATTTACAGTCCATACAGCAGCCATTTTTATTTGCTTGTGGGTTATCTTTTTTACACATTTTGTATCTTTTTTATTCTTAAAATGTTTTTTCTTAGAGTTAGCTGCACAGAGATAAAAAAGGAGTAAGTTTAGATAAAGCAAAGAAGGGTGATGAAGTGGAAAGGGCACCAGAGTGCCTTAGAAGATCAAGGTGCAAACCAAAACACTGATTCACCACATGGCATCGAGCAGGCAGTACCTTTCCGGACCTCTCATCCTCATTTACAGGAAGGTTTTGCATCAGTTGTCCCTAAGATACTTTCCAGGCCTGACATTCTACAACCTAAATGTTCTCCACGTTGGCCCAAAGGCAAAATCATCAACGCTGTATGTGTAACCTACGGTGGGTTTTTAATAACACACACTCACAGAGTGATAATAATTTTAATTGCATTTTGTTCTATTTCCTATTAATATTGGAACAGAATTGGTATGTGTTAAGGCAACTGTGGAGGACACAGAAGGTTAGAAAATAATTATTGTGCAAGAAAAATTCAATTTATTCTAAAATTTTGCATTAATCTTATGCAAGGTAAAAGGCTACTAAGCTGAGGTTTAGCATTTTGGGATCTAGGTTTTGCTCTCACAGGCTCTGGTTTTCCATTACTTCAAAGTAAAAGGAGGATATTGGTAAAAGATTTCTTAGATGACTACAACTTCCTTTTCATGACATCCTGAGAGGATGTGTGACGTAATGGGAAAATTTGGTCTTTCTAGTCAATGAAACCTGAACCTGAATCGCAGCTCTAAAATTCACTACTGTGTGATGTTAGACGAGCTGGCTCTCTGAGTGCTGCTTCAATTTCAGGATTATTGCAGACATAAGGATGCATATAAAGTGGCAGGAGATACAAGTAACTGGAATTTAGGGAATGTTGGTGATTATGCCGCTCTGTTTTCCCTTTGATTCTGGGCTTATGAATCCACAGTAATTTTTATGGTTTGTATATAATAATCTGTCTGGAAAGTGTCTTCTTAATGTTCATCATGCAGCAAAAGCCCTTTGATCTGGATGTGAACACCTGAGTTTAAGTTGCAACCCTTATCAAATTCTTTCAGGACTTTAAAGTCCTCAAAGACTACTCCTACAACCTGCTCACAGCAAAGAGCAAAGCCTGAAATTCTGTAACTTGAACAGAGTAAACTCAAGAGATATAGCTCTACCTTAGCAGGTGTCTTAGTCTGTTTTATGCTGCTATCACAGAATACCACAGACTGGGTAATTTATAAACAAATAAACTTATTTCTCACAGTTCTAGAGGCTGGGAAGTCCAAGATTGAGGGGCTAGCATCTAGTGAGACCTCCGTGTTGGGTCATCCCTTGGCAGAAGGCAGAAGGGCAAGAGAGTGAACCACTATGGGAGAGGAAGGGGGCTGAACTCATCTTTTTATTAGGAATCCACTCCCTCAATAACTAACCCACAATAATGACATTAGTCCATCCATGAGGGCAGAGACCTCATGACCTAATTGCTTCTTAAATGGTCCCATCTCTCAATATTGTTGCATTAGGGATTAAGTTCCCAGCACATGAACTTTGAGAAAAACATTCAAACCAGAGAAGCAGGGAATTCATATAAGCCAAAATTGGATCCTGAATAAACCAAGAAAATGAAATTCCTCTGGTGAAATGGCTCCCAAGCTACCCCTGGAGGTGAGTTGGGCATATATTCATCCCTGTGTCTGTAAGGTCCATTTTGTCCCAATTATGCAACAGATACACACCAGAAAGCCTCTCCCACATCAATTCTGCACTATTGACTAGAAAAAGAAAATGAGTTTATAAAGGAAAAAATAATATGACAAATAATTACATTTTTTCTAAACTAAGCATATTCACATGCATACACTGCATTTGTAATATATTTCTAGGGAAGAAATATAAACAAAATGTCAATTGCTACTTTGCAGAAACAAAGAATATATGAAACAGTGTTTGATTTTAATTCTATATTTTCAGAAAGTTTGCTAACCCATGCATTAATAATTTGAGAATTTAAGCATGGAAGATAATTTTGAGATCCTTTAGTCTAAAATTATTGTTTTTTAGAAGAGAAAACTGCTTTAAAAAGAGTTGCCTTCACTTCACCTCTCTGAAGTTTCCCATGTCCCTTGCTTTACCTTAGACTTAATATTTTATATGTAACTTGGTCATGGAGGTAAGTTTTCCACAAGGAGTTAAGTGGTTTATACATTCATGTCAGTATTCTTGCAATGCCATTTCCAGGTTGTTGCATGTTACCCACACATTTTATGTGGCTTAGAAACCTTAAAGAAATGTCAAATGGTGAAATTTAAAGTGTTCCAGATATAAATTATGCTTTTACAGACAGATTAGGCTTGGGTATCCAGTGACTTAATTCTCTGTCACTCTGAAAAACTATATCTCAGATGATAAAACTTGTACCTAAATTTAAGTTCTTCTATACTAATTTTCTCCAGTGTCTGGATCACTTTCCAGTACAACAATTAATGTCTGTGAATAGCATATTTAGAGACCACAAGTTTTAGTCTGGAGAAGAAAAGAACATTTTGCTTCTTGAGACAATATTATTTCCGATAGCAGGTAGAACAGCTGGAACATTTATTAACCAGAAACAGGTAATACTGATATTATGCAAATAATACACACAGATTTACTAGCACCAAAGTCAAATATGGAATCAAATAGCATAGTATGAAACATAGAAATATAGACAAATCCCATGTAAATCATGCATTTAGCAATCTTAGGACTACTTCCTCTAAGTTATAAGAGCATCCGTAGCCATTTTATCTTCTAGAGTTTCTGCAAAATAACCATGCTTTCTTAGTACTCAGCATGCAGACTGAGGCCTTGGGAAGATAGAATCCACTGTCTGCTAGCTTATACTTCCATAAACAAAGAAAATTCTCATAGAGTGCTGGGCCATTTGAATACCAATAGAATGAACTTTGGATCGAATTATGTCTTTATTACTGCATGTTGGTGTCCTCTACTCTCACATTTTCAGATTTCTGGTAGGAAGTTAGCTGGGCTGATAAAATTGTCTAATTAATATTTTTGGGTATGTTTATTAATATATTAAATGATGCATTATTATCTAATTACTAACAGTCACTGAGCTCAATTTGTTCATAAATATTATTATCTGTGGATTTTCTCACAAATAAACATGAAACATGTAAAAAGAGTGAAAACTTAATTTGCCTAAATACTTACAACCAAAATTCTAAAAAAAGTGTTGGGGCCCAAGATTATATAAGATTTTCTTGAAATGCATAAGAAACGTTAACCAAATTTGTAATCAGATGTTAAAGATTCAGAGCTAGCAAATATTTTTCAAAATTTAACTATTTAATAGATCTAAAGTATGTCCTTATAGTAAGACTATTTATTCAAGCAGAAGATTTTATCAGTGTATTTATAATGTCCTTTGCAGGCATTTATAATCCTTGCATAGGAGAAAGATACTCTGGTTACCTAAAAATGCAGCAAGCATACATCTCTTTCTGGTCTGAAGAGTCTCACTGTTTGCCTGTTATCTGAGAATAATTACTAAGTGTTCACTTTCATCTTCAGTGGTGTGTTGGTTGGGCCAATAATTATATGGTCCAATTACCAAAAAAAGATGGGATTCATTCTAAGGTTATGTGAGAAAATAAGAAAGTACAGACAACTCTATTAGCCATCAAATGGCCAGGCATGATGGAAAGCTGAAACTCTGATCAGAGTACCGTAGCATTTTAGTGACTCCAAAGCAACTCTCTATTAAGAGACAGTAAACTGTTAGTAGAAGCAGAAATGACATCGAGGAAATTGGTAGACTATAAAAATGGCAAGAAAACTATTAGAAAAGGCTGGAAAAAGGTTGAGGAAAGTTATTTTATTGAAGGTTGGAAAAACAGCAACCCATGTTATGCAGTAGTAAAACAACTGGAAAACTGTTACCTGTGGTAACTTGGAAGAAAGAAAATGTACTTAATATACTTTTGGACCTTGGTTAGATGATTTTCAAATAGGATGTTGAAAATGCCAGTTGACCTATTTTCATTAAAAAGGTGTGGGAGATCAGTTAAAGAAGGAAATGTTCAAATTTTTCAAGAAAAATGGTAGGGGACTATATAGAGAGATTAGGAATTGCTGAGTTGGAAAATAAAAGTTATTTCTGACTTTCACTTTCTTCCTTACGAAAAACTTTTCAATGTGAAATACTTTCTGAGACGTAGATCCAATCAAGTGTGTGGCTATGACTTTCTTAAGACCTCTAAAAAATTTAAGGCAATGTGGAGTAGACTCGTCCCACATCCATCTTAGTTTAAAAAAAAAAATTCTAATAAGCTTAAGGGCATTGTCCCACTGCAGCCTAACATACTGACTATAGAGAGAGGCATGTCTACAAGAATTGTGCATGTGGCTTTTAGGGCATGGCATAGACCCAAATCAGAGACATAGAAAACACAAAAAGGTTTTCAGAGGGCTAGCTAGTAAAATTAAGCAGTACTGAGATTGATTAAACAGTACTGAGATTCTTCAAGTTTTAAAAGGCCTCGGGTCATCCAAATTCAAATAGGCAGGCAGAAAGTTGATAAAAATATTCAACTTGCAACCATGAACCATGACTTCAGGGAAACTAACAAGCTTATCCTAAATTTTTACAGGAATCCAAAGAATGTACAAGACAATATTGAAGAAGAGGTCTGAGATGACTGAATCAAAGCTAAATCTTTTAACTACAATACCATATTTCCTTCAGACAATGATGAGACTTATCATTCCTTATAACTGATCTTCAGTGTGTGGAACCTCAAATAGCAATGAATTAGGTCATTGATTATAAAATCTTCTTTTAAAAATATCATAAAATTTTGCATAACTCTGAATTCCTTCCTATAACTTAGGGAGACTGCGAGGATGTGTTTGTATTCTTCCTCCTGGAACTGAAATTTGTAAATTCTTTCTAGGCAGTAAGCTGGAGCAATTGCAGGTCTCACTTAATTTGTTTTCCTATTCTCAAGAATCACTGTTTTGTGTTGTCTGTTGTACAGTGTCTGAAAACTATTGTTCCATATATTTTGTCTGTTTTTATTTGCTTAAGGCAGTAGGGTAAATCTGGTCCTTATTTTTCCATCATAGCTGAAAGTGAAGTTCTCATTTTCTTTTGACTTGCATAGTTTTTGGTAAAATGTCTGTTGTCATTCTTATGTTTGTTCTTCTGTAAGTAATGTCTCTCCTTTAGCTTCTTTAAGATTTTTTTCGTCACTAATTTTCATTAGGTGATGATGTGTGTTGGCATGGTTTTCTTTAGATTTATTTTGTCTGAGGCTAATTTATCTTCTTGGATCTGTGAGTTTATGATTTTCAAAGATTTGAGTAATTATTTCTTCAAATATGTTTTGTATCAGTCCCCCTCCTTCCTTCTCAGGTTCTGATTACACATGTTAATACATTAGAGTGCTTGTTATTTTCCCATTGGTCCTGATGCTCTGTTCATTTTTCCTCAGTCTTTTTCTCCCCTCTCTGTACTTCATTTCGAATACTTTCTATTGATATGATTTCAAATTTACTAATCTTTTCTTTTACAGTGTTTAATGTTTTGTTAATCCCATCCAGTATATTTTTAAATTTTATTTGTTAAATTTTTCATCTCCATTTTGGTCTTTTAAAAAATATTATAACATGCATTTCCATATGATTATATACAGTTTACAGAGTTTCTAAAATTTATTTTATTATAACACTCTTTAAAACACAGAACACCTTAATATCTCTAGAACAAGTATTTTGTACACCACAGTTTGGAAAATGGTATTACACATAGAAAAAAATTCTTCCTTAATCTTTTCTAATCTGGGAAAGATATCTATTAGGTGTTGTATTAGTTGCATTAGGTTTAAGATCCAATATAAATAAATTCAAAGAAATACATTTATTGACAATCAACAGGACACACAATAAAGCATGTGGTGAAGATATCAAATATAAGATGTTCTAATTAGTCCAGGACAAGGAAAATGATGGATTTGGTTATGTTCCAAAATGGTTTGATGTTGTCATTTTGTGTTTTCATTTAAACAGGTAGCTACCTTATTTCTCCATAATTTCTCGATGCTTTATGTTCACATACTTATATTAGGGATTTCAGTTTGTCTCCATCACTCATGATTTGTGTGTGCTAGGCTAGGACTCTGATGAGAATAATTTGTGCTAGGCTAAAATTGTAACATATAAAAGTTGTGATAGGTAAAAAGCATAACAATTTTGGCACATAGTATTTAAAAATATGCATATTGCATGCCTATATTGTTTCTTGTTTAACAATGGAAGTACAACAATATTGTTTCTTATTTAACAATGAAAATATAGAAAAGGCCAAGCATCCTTGATGTTATATTAACTAGATAACATGTGCTTCACTTTTTAATTACTACTTCATTTTTTAATTACTAGAAGTATAACAAGAGTTATACTATTGATTTTTTCCTTTCTTCATAGGATAATTTCTTTATATTCAAAGCTCTATGGTTTAACTATAGTAGAGAAAGCCAACTCTTCTTTGAAGCTGTTTAAGATTTATTGTCAATGAAGGACTATTCTTAATATATGACCAGCTGTGGTTGTTGATCTTGTTTCCCTCATTTTTTTAACTTGTTAGAAGATAAAAAGATGTAATTATGTTTTAATAATATAATTAATTTAAAGATGTGAATTACTTAGCTCTTCTTTTATAGATCTTTTTTGAGTCATTTAATATCCCTACAAAATGTACTACATTGATGTATTATAGTCAATTTCTAGATCTATAGAAAAGGAATATCATGGATATTAAACACAGTTAGTTTACCTTAATTTAAATGTGAGACATGACATGTGATTTCTGGAAAATATAAATCTTCCTAACAATATGATATTGATTTATACTAACTTATGATGTCCTTATTATTTGGAACAAATGATTAATCTTTCTTTACAAAAATTGCTGTTGTGTTTTCTCAACTAGATGTTTTAATTTTTACGTTTACAACCAGTCAGAGAGAATCTATTATAAATGATCAAAGCACATGCTTCACAGGCCAGTTTTTTAAAATGACAAGTAGGACAGTTTTGTGATAGAGAAAAGTTGATATGTGCTTTAATCTCCATATTCCAATGCACTGCATACCATGTTGCCTTAGTCGAAATGCATTTTGTTCTTAAAGCTTTCACTAAGTGTTTCCTCTTTAAACAATTTGTCAGTTAGAGAGATGTTCTGGATGGGATATGTTACTAATAGTGTAATAACTGTTTTACTACCTAAGATGTTCAGAGACATTGGCTTGTCTTTCTAATATCTGACCCTAAATTTTAGTTTTTAAATTGAAAGAGAAATAAAAACAGAAAAAGGAAAAAAAATCAAGATTTTTTTTGATAATTTTAATATTCAAGGGTTAACCATATCAAGTGAAGGAAATAAAACAAACAAACTAGGCAAGAATATTAATAGTTTTTAGAGTTGCCTAGGAATGGGCAGGTTTGGCCTGAGAGTGTCAGAACAGAGAGCAGCAGGTGGTTAGATAACCAGGCAAGTCATCTACTTGAGAGGTATCTGAAACAGGTAGGAGCTTTTTTTTTTTTTTTTTTTTTGCCATTTCAAGTACATGAAAAACAAGATGTGTTTATATTTCTAAAACAAATCATAGCTAGCACCAAGATCCAATAGCTAAGGTTAAAGAAAGTGTTAATGCTTTATGGCACCCATGTCTTTCCTAGTGGAACACTAGCACATTCAGGCTTCTGTGGATCAGGAGAATGGTGGGGAAGCCTCTGATGACAGTTCTGACTGGTTGCTGTTGAGTTGCTCATTGTTTAGGCTTCCATGATTCTCATCAGGGTAGGTAAGTGACTCTGATAGTATCATGGCAGGATCATCCTCAAGGACCTTGTCCCAGTTCCCAAAGCCATAACATTTATTTGTCAGAAAGATATGAATGAGGGCATGGACTCCCACCAGTCACCAAGCAGCAGATCCACACAACTCCTGGGACCCATCACTTGTCCCTACCATTCAGGCCATGGAAGTTCAATTCACTTTCTCTTTGTGGGAAGACCACTCCTCTATTCTCCTGACTGCCCAGTGGCTGGCGTTTTTACCCTCAGAAAATCCACCTTGATTTTATAAGTCTACTCAGGACCTTCAAAAACAAACCTTTTCTGCAGTTATTTTGCAGTAACTGGCAAATGACTTTTTTGGGTCTTGAAACACAAAAGCTGTCATTCCTTCCTGCTACAAAGCAGCAGAGGATCTGTGAACCACAGTCCTGTCTGCATCTCCTGGAAGAAAAAAAAAATCACCCTGTAATTTTTTAAAAACATAAATCAAAGGAAAAAAAGGCACTGATTGTTTCCTTTATTATTAATTCCATTTCATGTTGATCTCAAGGTATTTGACAGAGTAAAAATTCAAGGTAGATGAAAACCTAGTGGAAATAAAGGGTTATCAGAACAGAGGAAAAAGGTTAAGAATTAAAATGTGACACGAGAGGGTGCATCAGAAAGTCCTACTAAAGCAGAGAGATGCAAAGAGATCAGAGCTGGCTTAAACACTGCTCTTCCTAGGTTCCCTCTCAAAATCAAAGTGAAGTTGCCATTTTCCTAGGTTTCGTTGTTGGAATAACAACAACAACAATAGGTATGTTTAATTGAGAACTTGCTATGAGTTTAGACACGATATAAAGCCAAGTACTTTATGTGAATTATTTCTTTTATCAGTACAAAAACTCTGTGAAGTAGGTCTATTATTCGTTTCTTTATTTATGAGTTTTTGACTGCAAGTAAAACATCCTGCAACTCACATTGACTGTATGATAAGCAGAAGTATAAAGATAGAGCAGGCTTCAGGCTTATCAGTTCCTCAAAAGCATCATCAAATACTTTTCTTTCTTTCCATCCTCCCTCTACAATATTGGCTTTATCCTAAGGCTCATCATCCTCATGGTCATAAGATATCTGCCACCAGCGATGGGGCATCATAATTCCTTGTCCACATCCAACAGAAAGAATCAGTTTCTCTTCTGCATTTGGTTTACCCCAAGCAGCTCAAGCCTGCCCATACATGAAACAATTACTGGCAAGAGGCCTGGATGACAAGAATTATCTTAGAAGAATCATTCAAAGTGGAACGATGTTGGGAGCCAACCGCAATGGCCATTACATGCCTCACTTCACATATGAGAAAACTGACGTGCTATGAAGTTATGTGATTTCCCCAAGATCACATAGTTATAATGGGCAGTTGCAGGTCTGCCCAACTACAGAGTTCGTGCTCTTCACCTTTGTGCTATAGTCCTTAGGCACATTCTGGAGGTTCTCAGAGCTATTGTCCTAGACCAGTAGTCACATTGATGTTGAAGATCCAGAACTTCCTTTGCAACAAATGCTAGTTTCTAATTCTTGGTGGCTGAGGTGATTCACTGAAGTAGAAAGAGAAGTATCAGAGGGGTAGGGTGTTTCAGAAAATGGTGGAGGGAAATTTTGAAAGGTGAAACTGGACCCTGAAGGCAAAAAGATTGATGGTCTTTCTCACCTATCAGAGCCCCCAAGTAATAGTCCTCCAAATTCCAAATATGATATTCAGTAAATGCCCAGAGTGAACCAGACAATATGCTCTGTTCACATGTCCTACTCAGCGACTGGACCTGTCTGTGATTCTAGCACTTGTCTTTGATCTATTGGAGAATGTTTGGGAGGATCCTCTGGGTGGCACCTAGTTTTTTCAACTACTGGATTATCAGTAAAACAAAGAGGTAAACAGAGTCATAGCAGAAGAAATATCAATGAATGCCAACAAAAAGGGAAACTTTAACTGTTCGTGACATACAGAAAGTTGTTATAGGAAAACTCTACACTAGTATGAGAGAGAGCATAGTCATAACATTTGCAGAAGATTAGCTAAAATATGCCATTAAAAACATAATTGATATTCTCTTTGATAGTTATTGGACTTGAAGAACTTCCTCTATCTGGGAAGCAAACTTGTGTCTGATATGTACCCACCTATCAGATGACCTGGAATCCTGAAACTGGAAACTTTTAATGAAAAGCATTCTTATTGACAATGGTAGTAGCCAATAAGCCAGTACAAGAGATAAAGCATACCATTTTGTAAATGTGTTTACTACCTTCAAGATAATGTGATGTTCATGTAAGCATGCTAGTCAAAAATGAAAGCCAGAGTGGGTGTCCCTTGGGCTGTCCTGACCCATGCTGGATCCAGGTATCCGTGGAGGATGTTTCAAAGAGTATGCCGCAGATAATTCCTAATAAACAAACCTGAGGCCCTAGCACCAGGTTGACTCCTAAATCTCTAATTCCAGCTGATACCACTTTTCTGAACATTAGACCTGTATACATTCAACTGCTTCTAGGCAACGTTATTTGAATGTGGCACTTGAACTGACTGTGTACAAATCTAAGCTCATCTATGACCTTAAATCTGCTTCTTTTATGTTGCATATCTCAATGAATGGCAAACACCTGAATGATCAAGACATTCTATGATGAATTGCTGTGGATCTCTAAAACTGACCTGTCTGAAAGCATTTCTCACCATTAAGTCAAGATTAAGTGTCTCTCTTTCGTTTTCCTCTTGAATCTTCTGTGCACACTCTCATAGCACCCACAATGTCAGATTATAATGTTTAGTCTTTTTGTTTCCCAAACTAGACTTTAAGAACCTTAAGGATGAGCACTGTGTTTTAGTAACCTTTGTTTATCTAATGCTCAGCTAAGGATAAATGTTCAATGAATACTGGTTTAAAGAATGAATAAGTGAAAGTTTTACTTTGCCCAAGCTTATCAATAGTAACCATTTCTGATACTTTTGGAAATACTCAACACTTTTAACTTATCAAGAAAGATGCCTAAGCAAGTTCTTTAGCTGAAACTTTCTGACCTATCCTCAAATTTAATAATGGTTAAGAAATATTGCTTTCAAAGACTCGCAGATGAGGTAACACATTTCAATGACATCACTAAGGACCAAATATGAAATGGCCGGGGGGCACCAATATTTGTAATTAAGAGCAATTCCTAAGAAGAGTAATATGAAAACAAAACAAAACAAAGCAAAACGCAAAAAAACCTTTTCTTGTTATCACTAAATCTGAATGTTTCAACGACATTTTATTTACAATTAATTTTAATCGCATGCATTTTTAGGGACCTTCTATTGAGATTAATTCTGTACTCAAATTAACATGTCTTTGTATTACATTGACTTAGCCAAGCTGAAACAACATTTCCTGGCATTCTCCTCCCTGTATAGATCTGGAGTAAGTTGGCCCCAGGAGAAATTTGCATGAGCTTAGTAAGGCAGAAGCGAAGTATATCGTTTTTTTAAAAAAAACACTCTGAAAACCAATATAGGGCAAACAACAGTAGCTGTGCAACTTGCTCACTTTTTCACAGGTGTGCTGTCTCATCTTGGCGCAGGACAGGAGGGAGGATTGTTGTTCCTTCAGCACCCAACAGCTCCTCCTTTAGCTTCTTCTAAATGCGGACCAGCTGTGTGTAAATACCCGGGTGAGGGGTGCCGGTTTATCCTGCAGGTCTCCTGCAACAACAAAATTGAAATCGATCAGGGACAACTTGTGCTCATGAGTTCTAGTTTGTCCTTGTTCTCCCCTTATTCAGATCCATCTTTCCTTCCCAACAGCTTGACCTGCTGACTTCAGGCCCATCAATGGCAAGATTCCCACAGGTTGCTCAACCCACTTCCATAACTGTGTACGTTCTAATCCCCCAAATACATCCCTTACTTTGTATCACCAAGAGTGGGTCTCCTTCTCCCATCAAACCCTGACTGACACACTGAATGAATTTATGTCACCAAATTTGGGGTTCTGAAATCTCTTCTTTAGACCATTTGACCACAAAATTGTCTGCAAAAAAATGTCAAATTCTGTTGTTTCCAAATCATCTGCTGTGGCAGATTCTAAATTTTGTTAAATCACTTTCATCTTTGGAAGATCTTGTAAGATCTTCTAGCTCTACATTTTCAAGCTGACCATATAACACAATCAACTACATAGGATCTCACAGTGGCACCTGATATGTTAAAAGAGATTTGGATGAAGATGTTTAATTAATCAAACTGCCTGAGGAATTTTTCACAAGATATTAATCCTACTAATTTCTGATAAAATATACTTTTATGAGAAAAGAACCTAATATTAGTTCAAACATTCATTGTTTTATTAATTTGGCCACATAATAATTTTCAGTCTTTTGAAATTAAAATGTTAGCTGCATGTTCTTTGATTAGTTTTGATATTTAAATGGTGGAAACATATGTCAGAGTATTTGATACGCTCTATCAAAACCAGTTACATTTTTAAGAGAGGTGACCAAAACTCTCAATCAAGTACCATATTTATTTTGCAGGATCATTTCAAGGGTGAACAAAACAAGCATCTCAATTATTGCAAAGCTCTTGGGACAACTAAGTTTTTCATTTTTTATCATATACTTTGTTGAAAAGATTATAGTTATGGAATAATTATTTGTTACATATTATGATTCTTGAAAATAGTTATGTATTTTCCTAAATGAAGTTTAGGAAATTACGGTTAAGCTGTCACTATGTATCCTGACACTCTCAACAACTGGTTAGACTGAAAGCCTTGTTCAGATGACTGGAAATGTTCTATAAAAATTGTTAGAAAAAATTTTTTATTAATAGCACTTGCTTAGCTCCTCATCAATCAATGTGCTCTTACACATTCAATTACAGGACACAGTTCAGATGAATTATAATATATATCAGATATTCCTTGCTTCAAACCAAGTCTATTTAAATTTATATGCTCATTTATAAGACAAATACAAGAGATCTAACAAAAAGACCTTATTTTGTTGAATACGAGAAACCAAAGAAATAAGATTAATTTTATAAGGGAATACTGCGATACAATATTTGTGACACTTGGGATCCTCTTGAGGTTTTGTATTTACTTATGGAACTGAAAAGAAAGCAAGGTGTGGAAGGAAGAATGAAAGCCAGGACCAAGCGAAAGTACAACAGTTGGTTACTGAGCTTCGTGTGAAGCAAGGAGGATTGTTTGGTAAAGACACACCTGTTTCTTTTCTGTGACTATGTTTTAACTACTAAACTCACTCTTGTCATATGAATTGAACACCAAGATTTTAAAATAAATGAGCAAAATATTTATTTTAGTAGAATGTCTTCCTCCCCTATTTCCAAAAAATTTAAAGTGGCCAAATAAAATTCATCATTTGAATACAAATCATTTTAACGGCTCATGTAAATGACTGATTCTATTAACCATTGAATCAATAAAGCAGAATCTCTTTCAGTGCCATGGGAATTATATGATGGATCTTTCCTTCTCATCAATAACTCTGAATAGCTCTGTGTTAATAAATACTTCATATTTCTCATAACGCTTATTTATCAGTAAATGGGAAGACTAGGGAACCTCCCAGTCCCCTGGTTTGATTCACTGTCTATGTGAACTAAGGGACGAAGACTAAGGAGTCCTTTCCCAAATGATGAGAGTGGTACTCTTAAGAGTAATAAAATTATTTTGAATGAACAAAAATTAAAGTTTCATTTCTTCTTTCTTTTATTCCTCCTTTTTCTTATTTCGTAAGAACACTATGTCCTTAAAGATTTTCAATTTTTCTTAATTTCCTTCTTTAAATAGTGACTGAATTACACACTATTTTTCTTCTTTCCCCATTTTATTTGTCCATTCATCTTCCTTATATGTTATGGGCAGATTATCAGTTAAAGTTCACAGATATGTTTTCTATAGATTAATGTCATAAACAAAATAATTCTAAATAACTTCTAGTAAAATTATTCTGTGATGTTTCAGAAATCAATACTCATATTTGACAAAGTATATTTATTTGAACTTCTAGATAAAATAATGGAATTTTAATGTTGAGATAGTTTCCTTTCATGTGTATATATGATCTGAACAAGGTCAAACTCATGACAAAATTAGTGTTTTCCAGTGATCTTAACTGGGCTTGGTTATCAGTGACAAGAAACTCTGAGGTTGATAGAGATAGATTGTGAAAAGTCACAAAGCTCATGAAAAAGTGCTCAACATCATTAGTCACCAGAAAAGTGTAGATTAAAACCACAAACAGATATCATTCATAGTCATGAGAATGGCCAAAATTAAAAATAGAGATTGACATTTCTAAACATTGATCATTAAAACTAAATTAAATCTTTTAGTTTTTGTATGTGCTAGATACAGATAAGCAATTTATTTTCTAATGAACCTAAAGACAAAATCTATTCACATAGCCTTTTGTGATGTCACTAAGATTTTTATTTTTTATTGAATTGCTTTTTTGTTATTAATTTGTAGAATCTTGTTAAATATTCTAGACATTTTTATATTCATATAATTGTACTGCGAGTATGTTTTTCCAGTGTGTAGCTTGCCTATTCATTTTTAATGATTTTTTTTAATGAGCAGATATTCTTAATTTCGATGAGGTCTAATTTATAAATTTTATCTTTATGTTTAATACTTTGTGTATCCTAAGACAGATTTGCTTATTCCAAACTGCTATGCTTTCAACATGTCTCCTCCAAAATTCAGGTGTTAAAACTTAATGACCAGTGTGATAGTATAAAAAGTGGGGATTTTAAAAGGTTATTAGGTCATGAGGGCTCCTCCCTAATGGATGGAATTAAGGCCCTTAATTCTTTACAGAGTGTTTGGCTAGCTTGTCCTTCCACCTTCTGCTATGTGAAGACACAATGTTCCTCCCTCTCCAAAGGATGCAGCAACAAGGTTCCATCTTGGACGTGAAGACCATGCCCCTCGCCAGGCACTGAACCTGCTGGTGCCTTGATCTTGGACTTCCCAGCCTTCAGAGTTGTGAGAAATAAATTTCTCTTCTTTATAAATTACCTAGTGTATGATATTATGATATTTTGTTGTAGAAGCACAAACAAAGACACAAGCTAACGAAGATATTCTCCTAATGTTTTCTTAAAGGAGTTTTACGGTTCTGAGTTTCACATTTGCACCTATGACTGTCTCAAATTAATGTTTGTGAACAAACTGAAAAGTGGATTGCTGTTCACTACTAACTGTTTCAGAAATATCTGTAAAAAGAATTTACTATCCCCTTTGGATTGACCTGAACTTTGATAAAAACTCAATTTTCTGTATGTGTATGTCTATTTCTAGAATACTAGGTCTTTCCCACTGATCTATTTTCTAACATTGTGACAAAGCACAGTAACTCAGTTGTTTTAGTTTTTAATAAATCATAAAATCAGCTCGTATAAGTTTTTCAAATTGTTCAGTGCTGCTCTGGATTTTCTGGATCCTTTCATTTCATATGAATTTTAGAATCGGCTTGTGTTTTCTTCATAAAATAGTCTGCTAAAATTTTGATAGATACTGTTTTGAATCTATACATTAATTGATGGAAAATTAATCCTGTGGTTTCTACACAGCCAAAAACATATTATATCTCTCCATTTAAGTAAGTGATTTTTTTTTTTTTTTTTGAGGCAGAGTCTGGCTCTGTTGCCTGGACTAGAGTGCCATGGTGTCATCCTAGCTCACAGCAACCTCAAACTCCTGGGCTCAAGC
>CAUYSK010009209.1:0-126572 GCA_963575035.1 Avahi laniger
GTTTGTCCAAGTCACACAGCAAGAGACTAGCAAGGCCAGGATCGGTGTTTTGAGATGAACCCAGGTTCTCACACCAGAGGGAACTGGCCTGAGGACAGGGCAGAGTCTGGGCCTGGGTGTAGGTCCCAGTGTGTTCAAGACCGAGGCGTTTCCTGGGATGCTAAAATTGGAAAGATCCAGAGTCCTGCAGGTTATTGGGAGGGAGCCTGTTTCCCGGTCTTTCTCTTACACCCTTTCCTCTCATATCTTCTCACCACAGATGTATCAATCATCAATATATTACCTTAAAAAATAACTGTTGAGAACGGTGCTGCTCTGGAGCCCTGGGCGGGGGAAGGAGCCACCTCTTGCTCCCTCCACCCAGCCCTGCCCAGGTGTCTCTGCGCCTGCCCCGTCGGTACCCCGCACGGCTTTCCTTTGTCTCCGCATTCTTGGGTGGAACAGAACCTGCTCCAGCGTCAGGAGCTGCCACTTGCATTCAGAGGGCTGTTTCCAAACAGCCTCCATTCTTTTGCTTCTTTTGGATACCGCAGAGAGAAGGTTCTGTTCTTTGCGTTTCCCTCGACTACATCTTAATTACCTCTTCTGCTTAAATTGTGAGCAGCAAGTTCAGCTACTCTGCTAGTCTCCTAAGTGGCAAATTAAGACTAATTTAGATGGGGTTTACAGATGAGCCAACATGTGAACAGCGGAGAATGAATCGGTGTTCTCTGCTCCGCTCCCCAAGGGTCACCTCGTGCTGAACAGGCAGCGGGCGTGGGTGGTGCCTGGTTTGGCCCCTTCTCCCCCTGGGCCCCCTGCCCTCAGCTGGGACTGCAGACGTCCACCCATGCGCGCAGTTCTCTGACACCACCCTTTACGGCAGACTCTTTCTAATGGTTTCTACATTCAATTTTGTTGGACATAGTTCAACTTGGTTTGATTCCCATTTATAGAGTCTCCGTGAAGCGCTGGAAGAAGGAAAGCCACCTTGCTATTCAGAAAACCCTGTATGAATATGTACATACATATACATATATATATTTTGCCTTGGGAACCAGGAAAGTAGCTGCCGAGGGCTCAGTGAGGTTGACGGTGCCTTGCGAATGACTTTGCTTGGGTCTTGGCAGCGGTAGGTGTCTGTTCAGCCCACTCTACAGGCTTCTCTTTATTTGCCTCTGGCTGACTCATTCCTAAGGTAACCAGTGCCAAGCCAGGCTCTGGGAAGGACATTCTGCGTGGAGCAGGAGTCCCTCCTATGGCTAAGGCAGGCGTGGTCGGCCTCCCATGCACGCTGTCTCCTCTCTGTCCCCCAGGGCCACCTGTGCAGACAGGCCTTCATGAACATCTTACGTAAAGGAGGCACTTCCCACCCCTCTATAAGCCCATATCCTATCTTACTTATCTTTAGTTCACTTATCATTACCTGATACTACATGTGTGTGTGTGCTTTTCTGAGATGTACTTTAATTTGAAACTGCAGTGAACTGGGACAAAAGTCATGCTAAACCACGGGGTAAGCGAGGAAGCCCTGGCAGGGCCTCCTGAGGAAATGCAGGGGGGAGGAGAGGAGGGCTTACAGATGGTAGCCTCGTTAACGTGGCCATAGCTCCTGGGCTGGAAAGGTAGCAGCTGCTTCTGTGTGGGTTCAACTGGGTTCAACTTCAAAAGGTCTGGAGCTCTTTAATGAAGCATCCCATAGCCATGAGTTGATCTTTAAAGTTGCCTATTTTTTTTTTTTTTTTGAGACAGAATCTTGCTCTGTTGCCTGGGCTAGAGTACCATGGCGTCAGGGTAGCTCACAGCAACCTCAAACTCCTGGACTTGAGCAATCCTCCCATCTCGGCCTCCCAGAGTGCTAGGATTACATGTAAGCGAGCCACCACTCTGGGTTAAGGTTGCCTATTTATTTCTGCAGCATGGCACATTGAGGGCAGCACTGTGCTCCAGGTAGCTGCTGCCTCCTCTCCTGCCTTGCAGGATGAACAAGTGACCCTTGGTCATCTGAGTGTTGATGCCTCTGTGGCTGGCCTATGGCCAAGAGCTGTGAGGTTTCTGGAACTTGAGGGTCTTTGGTCTTGAGGTCCCCATTATTGCTCCTCTATACAATACATGGACAGGTGAAAGTTGGCCCTTTGGGGTCTGGTCACTCTGGCTCAATCTACCTATCGTCTATAATCTATCATCTATCTGTCCTGATTTCCTTGCTTACTTTCCTGAAGACACAGAAAATCTTCCTTCCCATTGCAAGAATCTTGCTTCCCATTGCAAGAATCCCCAGTATTTAGCATGTGTTAGATACTCCGTAAATATTTGTTAAATGGGTGAATGGATGGTTGGATGGACAGGGACCCTCATTTCACCAATTTCTGACTTATCATGGGGAAGTAGACCATCTGCCCTCCTTGGCTCCTCCTCTTATGCCCCTCTCCAAAGTCCCTTGTCCTCTGGCTTTTGCTCATAGCCTCCTTCAGGCTTGAGCTCCCTTCTGTCAACCAAGATCCCATTAAACTTCCATGTCCAGTTTGACATGGGCCCTTCTGTATTGTGTCGAATCTTGCAAACCTGAATTAATCTACACACACACACACACACACCCCCTTGAGAGAAGGGTGTGGCCTTGTTCACCACTGAATCCCCAGAATCTAGCATGGCTCTGGGGTGCCACTCTATAAATAACTGTGCAAACAGCTATGTGGTAGCAGACTTAATTCTGCTTTGTATTATCATTGGGTATTTGTATCTGTCTCTCACCAGGGAGCCTCTGTAGGTAGAAAACTGGGTCACAGTCATTTCAGTACCTATGCTAGCTCATGGCTCCACTGGCAGTGACAGTAACACGTGCAGATACCGCTTCATGAGCATCCACGCTCTACTTGCCAGGCACTGGACTTCACCTACATAAGTTCATTTACTTCTCACGGTCGCTCTATGGGATGGTTTTATCAGTGCCTTTTCACAGAGAAGGAAACTACAGTTTAGAGAGATTGGACAACTAGCCCAAGGTCCTTTGGCTTATAAATAGAAAAGAGAGAATTTGAACCAGGTATTTCTGACACCAGAGCCCCGTTTTTGGGACTTCTTAGGCTGCTCTGCTCTACTGGGGTAGGAAGGCTCTTACAGCGTTACTTAACTGAATGGACTTGAAAGTGGTCAGGATGTCTTCAAACGGCCCTGGTGGCTGCTCTGTACTGACGCCCCTCACTTTCCTAGACACTGCACCGCTGCCAACTGCACTGCCTGGGCTTTGCAGCTCCTTGGGATTCTCCTCCCATCAGATGTCAGCCCTTCCTTCCAAGTTCCCCACAGTCTGCCAGGACAACCACCCCCCAGGGAGCCACTGCCCACGAGTGGCAGCCAAGTCCTCACCTGTCACGTAATTCTTCAAATCCAGCTCATTGCTGAGAGGATTGTTGCTCTTGAACATATACAGGTTAAAGGGGGCCGGCTCCTTGCCCACGTTTTTCCACATGGTATAGTCTGGAGAGGTCCACCGTCCCGCCAGCACATCATAGTCACGCTGGGTGAAGTGGACCAGCTTGGTCAGAGGGTCGTAGAGCCCCCCGTGGAAGCCAATGACCATCTGGAAGTCAGGGTTGGAGTCAAAATAAATCTCCCCATAGGCCGTGTACTGCAGCTGTTTGATCATGAGACCGTTGATGCTAAACACGGCCAGAGGAGTCCCTGTGTTGTCTGAGGCGACGTAGTATTCCTCCCCGCTGCTGCTCTCCATGGCAAAGAGGTGGCCCTGGAGGTCATAGTACAGTGAGGTAATCTCCGAGTTGGAGTGATTGTAGACGTGGGTGATGCGAGTCGGGTTGTGCAGGTCAGAGTAGAAGTACTGCAGGTGGTGGCCCAGGTTGGTCTTGTAGGAAGCCCGCCGTCCTACGCCATCGTAGCGGTACTGCACGCTCCACCCGCTGGCCTTGTTGTAGGCCCTCGTGAGGAGACCTTTGGAGTTGTATTCGAAGATGTCAGACCCGCGCTGGCACAGATAGCCATCGTCGTCGATTTTGTACTGCACATCACCGAGCCTGGTTATCCGATCCCGGAGGTCGTAGCGCAAGGGCATAAGGCGCACGTTATTGCCTGGGTTCAGTAGGTGGAGGTTCCCGTTGAGGTCATAGCTGTAGCGCCAGGTCGGGCGGTCGTTGACGGCCACACTCTGGAGCTGGCCGTCGCCGTCGTAGTCATAGGTGTACTTCGTGGTGTTGGCGTAGGGCCCCAGCTTCAGCTCCCTCTTGACCACTCTGCCCATGCTGTCGTACTGCACCGTCATCCAGTACATCAGGGACCGGAACATCTCGTACTGGACTTCCTTGATCCGCCCGTGGGTGTCAAAGTGTTTGCTGAGGGTCATCACGGCGGTGGTGATGATCTGGTTGATGTCGTAATAGATGACTCCGAACTTGCCGAAGTGCTCCACCTTGCCGGAAATCTCGTCATAGCGGTAGAGGTCAACGGGAAGCGGGGTCTCGCTTATGACGGGCTTGATGCTTGCGATTCGGAAGCTGTTGTCGTGATAGGTGTAGTCGAACCTGGCGTTGACCATGCCTTCCTCGGAGAACCTGTAGATCTGCTTGTCCACGAGGGGGCCGATCTTGCGGTACCTGATGGTGCAGGAGAAGCCCCCGCTTTGGAGGTTGACCATCTTCAAAACACCCGTGGTCTCATCATACCCGAAGGTGACGGCGGTACTGTCATAGACGATCTCTGATAACTTGGAGAGTTTCCCATACTTGTAGAACACCTGGCGCCCGGTGCCCAAAAAGGACGTCTTCAGGATGCGGCCGTCGTCACTGTAGTCGAAGATGACTGAAGCATTGCTTTCGGGTGGATTGTAGATGTTGCGGATGTAGCCAATGGAGGTGTGTGTGGACATGCTGTGCCGGGCGACGCTGGGCATGGTGACGGCATGGAGACGGTCGGAGGAGTCATACTCAAATATATACTGACGCTGGCTCTGGAGCAGGAGGACCATGGACTGCAGAAAGGAAAGGGGGAGGGGAACACATGAGTTGGCTCTTAAGGACCAAGCACTCGGATGGACGGAATTTATTCCATTCCACCAAATGTCAATTCAAAAGCCGCGAAGGATGGGAAGATTAGACTAGCGATTAAATAGATTTATTTCACCGGGCTTGCCAATTCTGATAGCTCACAGTGGTTGCCTGGACCACAGCTTCCCAAACTTTAATGTGCTTCAAAATACCCAGGGCTCTTATAAACAGGCAGAGTCTGATTCACTAGGTTTGGGGCAGGGCCTGAGCATCTGCATTTGTAACAAGCTCCTGGGCGATGCTAATGTTGCCAGAGCCATGCTGTGGGTATCAAGGGCTTGGAGGGCTGATGTGAGAGGCACGGAGTTTGCCTCTGGGCTCAATAACAAGGAGTCCCGCGACTGGGTACAAATGACTGCCACTGGCCTGGCACGGGAGAGGTGTGACACACATACTATGTTTTTTGCCATCCTGACCGTATCTACAGAGAAAGCACATCCTCTATTCAAAGCTACCACGAATGGCCGGGCGCGGTGGCTCACGCCTGTAATCCTAGCACTCTGGGAGGCCGAGGCAGGCGGATTGTTTGAGCTCAGGAGTTCGAGACCAGCCTGAGCAAGAGCGAGACCCCGTCTCCACTAAAAATAGAAAGAAATTAATCGGACCACTAAAAATATATAGAAAAAATTAGCCGGGCATGGTGGCGCATTCCTGTAGTCCCAGCTACTTGGGAGGCTGAGGCAGTAGGATTGCTTGAGCCCAGGAGTCTGAGGTTGCTGTGAGCTAGGCTGACGCCACAGCACTCACTCTAGCCCGGGCAAAAGAGTGAGACTCTGTCTCAAAAAAAAAAAAAAAAAAAAAAGCTACCACAAAGATGAATAATCCAGAATCACTGATTCTTTGGAAAGAAACAAATGGCCTCCATCAGAGGCAAGTGGGAGATGCCCGTCTCCCCTGGTCAACCCAACATAATGGACTTGGTTTGAAAGATTCCAGTATTTTACGGCATAATGAGAGCAGGATTCAGGATTCAGTGTTCTTGCGGAAGGGAAACAGCTCATCTGCAAGCTCCTACTGTCGCGAGGGGGTGAGAAAGGGAGGAAGGGGTCTGCACGGAGGACAGGGCAGGTGAGAGGCCCAGGCTGACCAAGTACCTGTCTAATGACCAGATGACCAGGGCAGCCTTCGAAAGTCTGGACATGTGCCCAAAGGGACATTTTATTTTTTGTTTTTTAACTGCCATTACACCCTAACCTTTCTCCAGCACAGAGACCTGATTTTGGCGCTTTCAGACACAGGGAATCATGTAGAGAGAATCTGTTGGCTGTTTCAGCCAATAGGCCAAGTAGGGGGGTGTTGCTCTGTGTGCTTGAGTTTTAGGCAAAATTCCCTATCCTGACGGCTTAATTTAGGGCAAGGCAGAAATGAATCACTGCATTCCAATCCCTAAGTAATGATTAGCCGCGCTGCCAGTGGGGTGATTCTGTCCGCTTCAACAGCACTTTTTTCTTTTTCTGGCATAAAATCAGACAATCCGTCCTGTTTGCCATTACTGAGTGTCTAGCACTTTTTTTCTCCTTCTTAATGCTAATAGTGCTGAGCTATGAATAACATTTCCCTTCAGATTTTCTTCCTCCCAGTGCGGGTAGGAGCGCGGGGCAGGGGAGGCCCTCGCAGAGTCGGAGTAAAGATGTTAAAATGTCTTATGGCAAAGTGGCTCGGGCCGGTCTGCACAGAGCAGCGGGGCCGGCAGGGAGCCCGGCTGACAGGGCGGCGCGTTCACGCACCTTGTCGAGGTAGGAGTAGCTCCACACCTTCCCGTCGGCGAACATGCGCGACACGATCCGGCCTTGCTTGTCGATGTCTGTCCTCTCACTCATGGCCCCGCGCTGCAGGCCGGCCAGGCGCCCGTTGAAGAAGTAGGAGACATTGACGGCCGCCAGCCCACTGCTGGGGAGCCAGAGGAAGGGGCGGCCCACCTGGTCATAAATTATCCTCAGGGTGAACTTCCGGTGATCGTCATAGATCTTCTCTGTCCGAATATTCCGGTCATAGTCGATGGACAAGAGATTTCTTCCGTGGACCTAGGAAAACATAATGGGCTTGGTTTGAAAGATACCACCCAGGCATGCTGGCTCAAGCTTCTGTGGAAGGCATGGCTAGGAAATAAACATGCATTGCAGGAAGAAAAAGAAATAATCCCGAAGTGATTTAGAGTCGTGCTTTCTAAACTCCTTCATATCATGGCACACATAGAAAAAGGTAATATTTTGGGGAATGGACACTCTTGAAGCTCTGACTCGGGGGGGGGGCAAAGGCAATATATGTAACCTAAACATTTGTACCCCTGTAATATGCTGAAATAAAAAAAAGGTGATATTTGTATGGAGTGTTAGAATACAGAAATGAGGCTGTTGACGGTTGGAGATGATCCATCTGGGCATGGCTGCCGTGGGCAGTTAGGTAGGCTGTACACTGCACAATTACAAAGGGTGCCATTACAACGTAGAAAGAGTGAATGGTGAAAAATTGTGCAGTGCACAAATTATACAGCCATATACAATCGTCCTGGACCCTGGAGGTTTCACTGCCCTGCCTGGCCGCTCTTGGGGTGAGAGAATTTGTATATCTGCACTTTTATCACCCTTTTTTTGGCATATCATCAGCTGAGAAGCTAATGATCTTTAAGAATAGCTGCCATGATTTCATATGAAATCTCAAGCGAAGGTACCTAGAATGGTGGAGAGCAGAGCTTAGAAATCCATTATTTTACAAAGATCTGGGACTGTGAAGGCTCATTTCTATGTGAACTTCTTTATTTCTAAAATCTAGAGAAAGATCTTGCCACTGTCAAGGATGCCAGCCATCGTGGGAGACCTCAGCAGGGCTGGGGGAGTTCCAACAAGGGGCAGAACGGATTGACTGAGATTTGAAAGGAATAGTGGAGCACATCAGACATAATTCAATATTTATTTAGAAGTTCATCTGATCAAGGAAGAAAGCCTGTCCCAGAAGGCAGAGCTGGGAGACTAGACTCCGGTTAGGGGCAAGGGACAGGGACTCCCGAGATTCAGCCAGCTCTGGCTAGACGGCCGGAAGTGAATGGAAGGAGGCAGACTCGGCCCAGACTCTAACAACATAATTGACTGCACATCCAGACGTCCCTTGGGAGGCTGCTGAAGGCAGGGGAAGATGTAAACAGGCAGGAAGAAGAGACTCCGGAGATGCCTTGTATCTCTTCCCTTTAACCTAATAATTTAACAGCACCAGAGGACAATAATGGTGATGATGATGGCAATGACAACTTTAACATATGCTGAAACTACTACATACAGGCATTGTATTAGGCACTTCGCATCCATAGTTTGAGTTGATGCTCACAAAGATCATTTAACAAATGAAGAAATAGCTCAAAACAGGGAAGTTACATAACTTGCTCAAGGTCACACAACAACGGAGTAGTAGGCTTGGTCTGGAACTTAAGTCTGATTCAGACTTCAACGGATTAACCTCTTATACATTGAATTAGCTTTATCGCTTCCTGTGTTGTACGTTCATGCAATGCTCTGAAATGTGTCAGCTGCTGAAAGATCAGGAAGCATTTTCCGTAGCCCCTGAGGCCTCCACGTTGCAGCTTTTGGGGGAGCCCAGGAATAATTCTAATACCACAGACACCTGCATTCTCAGGGACTGCTTGGTGTCCAGGTAAAGAGCTATATTTTGCAGCCTCCTTTAGAGATAGGGGAGGCCAAGATGTAAGCGGCAGTTGTTGGCTGGGTCTTCTGGGAAATATCCTTAAAGGAAGCTGACTCAGGTGAGAGGTAGGCAACCTTTTGTTCATCCTGCTTTCCTCCTTTTTCTAGATGGGATGTGTATATGATGGCTGGAGGTCCAGCACTTACCCTGTGAACATGAGGTGACTCTAAGGATGGAAACCTCTAGGATGACGGCTCAACCACAGAAAAAGAGTCTGGATTCCTGTTGACCTAAATATTTTCCCTGTTTATCCATACAGCCACAGATTGCTTTCCTCTAGGCTTCTTTCGGGTCATAGGAAAATAATAAGCCTATATCCTGTTTAAGTCCTTGTTATTCCTTGTCTCTGTTATAAGCAGTTGAATCTAATCTAAATGGATACAAGCCCCTGATACTTTGACAGATACTATGCTAGGTACTTTATATACCTGATCCCATTTTAATTCTCATGACATAGGTAGAAATTATTTTACATAAGGGCAATTGAGCTCAGAGGGGTCACATAGCAAGATGAGTGGCAGAGGTGGGATTTGAACCCAGGACTACCAGATTCCCCAAACCACTGCTGTTTCCATAGAGTCATTCCAGAGAGAAAAGGACAGAACAATTGTGATAGAACAATAGAACAGAAAGTGCATCAAAGCACAGAGACAGGAATAGAGGTGCTGAGTTCTTGGGATTATAAGGAAACCCAACTTCAAGTGGAAGATTTGTATCAAGAAACTTGCAGCTATTGGGAAGAAAAGCCAAGAAGCAAAGAGTGAGTGGTAGGATTATTTTTTAAACAGGTCCAGAAGTTAACGCGGATCACTGGGGATTAGTCGTCATTTTCACAGCAAAGCACAGAAAGGACTGGAAAGATCACGTCCTCTGGAAACAGAAGCTCGGCCCTGTTGGGTTGCTTCATTTGGGGCATCTGCAGGCGGCCACCAAGATTCTCAAACTTACCTGTTTCAGAATTTCAGGGCAAGACCTCTCTGACATCTTATTAAGTGGAATGAAGGACGTGGCAACGATAAGGAAGGATTTTCAGGGTCCCCACGCTTCCCACCAGCCTGCTGACTCCCCGTTCCCTCGCATCCTTCTCCTATCCTCCTTCCCTTTCCTTCCCTTTTTTTCCTTTTTGCTTCTCTTTGCTCATGTCATAGGAGCCCCGGTGCATTTATTAATTATTGCCCATTAAATCTCCCCGATACCAGGTTTGGTGCCTGCTCTGGTGTACGAGCATGAACAACGACAGCGACAGCAACATGTCCTTAAGTGGGCTTGGTGTTGTTGTCAGCCCTCGTTTGTCTCAATGACACAACAACACTCTCAGGTGACCCGGCTACCATCCCCACTTTACACGCGAGGTGCGGACAGGTTAAAGTGACCTGCTCAAGGTTACGCGAATGGTAAAGGGCGGAGCGGGTCCCAGCCCAGAGCTCGCTGTCTTCACCCCCAGGCTGTGCCGTCTCTAGGGCCAGGAGTGTTGGACCAGGGTCTCTCCATCAAGCGTGCAATCCCGAACCACCTGGGACATCTCGCTGCTCAGCTGACGGCTGCTGAGCTGCCTCCACACCTGCCGAATCAGCCCCTCTGGGAATAGGCGGGCTTGTTGCCTTTTAAAAGCTCCCTAGGTGATTCCTATGTGTACTCTTGGTTAAAATACCATCCCTGTGATATAAGGCCCTATCTTCAGCTCCCTCGGAAATCAACATATACAACCAAAATATATATTTACCAACAGGTAAATCACATATATAACCACATGTGTGCATATATGTACATATGCGTGTATATATAACAAAGACCAACATGTAAATCCCATATGTAATCATGACTATCATTATAACAGCTGTATTAGTGCGTGAGGGTGCCAGGGTTACAGAAAGAACTAAACACTGGCAAGCAAAGAAGAGGTGTCCCCAGCCTCTGGCTGCCACCTTCTGGGTGCACTGCTATTCCTGGGAGCTCACGAGGCCTCTGGCCCCCGGCCCAGGTGCGCCAACCATACAGAAGTAATAACAGGTGCTGACCATTAGCCATGGGTAATTTGCAGTGGGTTTTTACTCACCAATTTACCATGTCCCTGGGAATGGGACTGTTGCGATAGCACTGGTTTGAGTTAACTTCTGAAATGTGAAATTTCTACTAAAATGCCCAAATCTTCCAATAATTAAATCTGATAAATTCGCTGGAAGGTTGAGCCAAGGAGTTCAGGCCAGGTCTGTAATCTAATCAAGCATCTTTAATCAGGAGGGTGCCATTTATAAAGAGGAGGTGCCGTGGGCTGTGGGGTGGGGGTTGCCGGAGGGTCCAACAGGCAAGCTCGGCCCTTTGTGGGCGCCTGCCCCCCGGTTCGGAGGGTGTAGGAGCTTTCATTTAGCCACACTGTTTTCTTATTCCAAATTAAATTACCCGTCTAGCAATATTTAAATTAACCTTGAGGCTTCCTGGAGAACATAAAAGTTATTTTGAATTATTTTCACCGCCAGGATCAGCACAATTCCCTTCCCAGTCGGCTCGGTAGGAATTCAGTGATAGAGAAACCAGTTTTTAAATTAATACAATTTTGTGTTTGTAAGGAAACCATTATTTTTAATTATCGGGCATTTTCCTCAGCCTGGCTTCCCCAGTTAATAAAACTCAGCTATTTAGCATGATTTTTTATTTTTGCAGAGGGCAGACTTTGGGAGGTAGTTTCCCCTCTGGAATTTTCCCCCAGAATGTTTTGATCTCACCAAGCATAGGCCTGTCACGAGGAGGCTTGTAAAAAACCCAGAGAAAAGGAAACGCTGTCGTCAAAATGGCTCTGCCGGGCCCATAACCGGTGAGTCTAACTTGGCTCTAGGGGCGATGAGGGGAGCTGGTGATTTGCGAAACACGAGGGAGGAAATTACACAGGGCCGGATCCCCTCCAGGAAATGGAATTGTAACGCAGCAGGAGAGATTTCAGTTAGACATGCAGAAGAACCCTTTGCCCATTCGGCTTCGAGTACGGGAAACCTAAAAATGATTATGGAGGGAGGTCATGAGATTCTTCATGTCTGGTGACGTTTAAAAGCAGAAATGCTCTTTCTCTATCCGTTTACTTCTAATAAAAAAATATAAAATGAAAGCAGAAGTGCCTGCCTCGGAGAGTTTGGTTATTTATTAATACCTCCCCAGAGGAAAAACCTGGCCTGGATGACATCTTCATTGCCTTTCTGGGTCAGTCCTCTGGGATTTAAAAATCAGCTCTCCCCAGCTCCCGTACAAGAAGACTCAGTGCTACATTGGGATCAGTGCTTGTGCAGACAAAACAACTTGCTATAAATTTAATGTTAGCTTAAATAATGCATCATTAGAAGGGTGAGCCTCTGCAAATACATTAAATAATGCATTCCCCAAGCAAACATTATTTTTGGATGACTTGCTGTTTTGGATGGAGGTAAGGTGGAAAGGTGGAAAGATCCGAATCTGAGTTGCAATTTATTTTTTTATTTTTTGAGACAGAGTCTCACTGTGTTGCCCGGGCTAGAGTGCCGTGGCATCAGCCTAGCTCACAGCAATCTCAAACTCCTGGGCTCAAGCGATCCTCCTGCCTCAGCTTCCTGAGTAGCTGGGACTACAGGCATGCGCCACCATGCCCAGCTAATTTTTTATATATATTTTTAGCTGTCCAATTAATTTCTTTCTATTTTTGGTAGAGACGGGGTCTCGCTCTTGCTCAGGCTGGTTTCGAACTCCTGAGCTCAAACAATCTGCCCGCCTCGGCCTCCCAGAGAGCTAGGATTACAGGCGTGAGCCACCGCGCCTGGCCTGAGTTGCAATTTTGACACTGATTAGCTTTGTCATTCCAAAGCTATACCTTTACCATTCCTGCCTCAGTTTCCTCATCTGTAATGGCCTGTGAGCTCCTGGTGGGTAGGGACTTTATCTTATTTTTCTTAGTGTCCTTATTGTTTTGGAAAGTGCTTGGTGCTCAATGAACATTTGAGACTAAGAAGGTCGAATTAGACTGGGTACGAGAATCCTGCCAACTCTGATGATCTACAGCTCTAACGTGGAAAACCGAGAATAGAAAATATGACTAGGACATCTGTGATCTCCAAATCTCTGAAAGGCTTCATTCCAAACAGCAATTAGAGTCATTCTGGAAGGCTCCCGGGACCTGGAATTAATAGAGAGAAGTGGGAGGGAGTGGATTTTCCTGACAGCAACTTAACATCCCATTCGTTCATTCAGTATTTACTGAGCACCTACTATGTGCTTGTTACTGTGATTGGCACTTAAGATAGAGCAAGACAGGTATGGCCCCTGCCCTAGTGGAACTTGCAGGCCAGAGGAGGATAAAGACAGGTGAGCCAACAAGTAAAAACATTACTGAGACCTACTGGGTACAGCATATACCGTTCCGGTGACAGGTACAGTAAAAGCCCTGATTTCAGTGTTATACAATTCATCCATGTAACAAAAAATACTTGTAGCCCCTAGATCTATTGAAATAAAAAAAATTAGTGCGGTTACGACAGTAAACATAGGGAAGGAACCGTGGGAACGAAGGAGGGACACGGAACCAGGATTGGCAAGGACGGTTTCCCAGAGAAAGTGCTGTCTCGATGGGGGCTCAAAGTATGGGTGAGACTTGGGCAGGTGAGGGTTGGAGAAGAGTCAGGAAGAATACTCCGGGCGAAGAGGTCAGCAAGTGAAAGCCTGGGTGCCGGGCGAGGGCCTGCTCAGGCGGCGGACTTCTGTTTGCAGGCGGTGCCGGGAGGATTCCGGTGGAGGTAGATGGTCCCTTGGTAAGGGGATGGCAGAGAAGGGAGGTGTCTGGTATGCAGACTCAGCCCAGATGACCTGAAGGGGCTGCACTTGTTATCCTTTGGCCTGAACTTCCAGAGGTCAGGTATGTTGCGTGTTTCCTAGCGGCTAAGGAGAGTCTGAGGAATGCTCCTCTGCATGCAGCGGTGGGTAAATCTGCGAAGACTCCTGTATTTCTATGACTCTTACCAGTGTCAAGAGGGCTCCACGCCCTCAACCTCACCCTCAGCTAGTTTACTCCTCTCGTTCTGTTCAGGACACAGGCAACAATCTCTTCTGCCTCAGGGCCTTTGCACATGCTGCTGCCCTAGCACAGAAGGCTTTCTTTCCACCCCAAGCCTAGAAAATTCCTGCCTACTTTTCATTCAGTTTTCAGTTCAATTATCATATTCTCAGAGTGGCCTTAACCTAAATCATATATTCCCTATTATCCTCACCCTATATTTTCCTTCACAGGACCCGTCACAATTTCTTGATATTATTTGTACACTTATCTATTATCTGTTTCCCCTCGCTAAGGCGTAAGCTCCGTTAGGGGTTTTCCACTTTTCCACCTCACCATCCAAAACAGAAATCATGCAAAAGTAATGTTTGCTTGGGAATATATTATTTAATGTGTTTGCACAGGTTTGCCCTTCTAATTACGTGTTATTTAAGCTTATATTAAATTTATCACAAGTTGTTCTGTCTACACAAGTGCTGCTTACAATGTAAGGTTGAATCTCTTGTACGTTTTGTTCACCAGTGCACACCGAGTGCCTAGTGCAGTGTCAAGAACATAGTAGGTGTTTGAAAAATAAAATACTAGTCAGGCGTAGAATGAATGTGGCAGGAAGGAGCTGATGAGATTCAGACTTTCATGATGACGTGTGTGGACCAAGAGATCTGCCCGAGTGGACTCTTTGCAGAACTGAGTTCACGTGTGTGTGTTTACACACACACACACACGTGCACGTCAGGCCCTCACCTCTCTCCTGTGTCACTGTGATTTGCCATCAAAGTAAAAGTAACACATGCCAACGTGTAATTGCAATGTCGTATTAATTATATGGAAACCAAAACAAAATTACTAACTCCCACCTCTTCTTGGAATACTAATAACACTAATACCAATATCACGATGGAAGATTATCTTGGAAGCAATTTTTCTTTTGTTCTGCTACCTACACAGGTAGCTGTTTCTTGCTTTTGCAATCTCTATGTAAATCATAATCAGGAAGAAATATCCTAGAGGGCGGTGAGATGCTTTCCTTTTCAAAGAGAATCGTGCACAAAACCCATTTTAGGAAAGAACAGAAGTTTTAAATCTTCATAGAAGGGGTCAATTTCAATTCTGTCTTCTAAAAGCTTAGGAAACAAAGGCTGCTCGGGTGGCGGGAAATATTGCACTGACTGGTCCTCGGGGCCAGCGGTTTGCTTTGTAATTAGGCTTTGGAGGACGGAGGAGGCAGCATCTATCTGGAGTGTTTGTGTTTTAACCTAGTATCCCTTCCTCTGTGGCTGCAGCACCTCCTTTCTCTAAGGTTTCCCTGACTAGGTGGTTTTGCTGAGATGTCCATCACAGGACACAGGTGTGCCCTGCGACCTGCACCCGGCGGATCTCAGATCCCCGTCTCTCTGCCCAGTGCCTGGCCCGGGGATGTGAACCCACCTCTGCCAGGCTAATTGTTCTTCCGTGAGATCTATTTTTTTAAAAAAGAGATGTGCTGGGGGGATCTCTTCCTCTTTCCCCCGAGTTCACTAAACTGAGATGATGTAAGCCTGGCCCAGTCTGCCCGGCCCCCCAAGGTGAAGAGGACATTAGTCTGCTGCAGGAGGACATCAGGCCACTTGCCAAGAGAAACAGTGCCATGGGGTGGGCGGGGACCGTGAGAAGGAGAGAAACAGAGAGAGACAGTCCCTCTGATGGCCATCCTGGAGTCTGAGGCCAGCTCCTCTCCTGTGGCAGCCCGCTGGGGGAGACAGTGCGTGCCCTTTTTCACGAAGCTAATCTGAGTGCACTTGCTGTCCTTTGCAGTGGAAAGATTCTGGTCAGACACGGGGCGATGTGTGAACTTACACCTGCCTTGGTGGGAGAGAATTTACACACTGAGCACCTTCAAGGAGGAGCCCAAAGAAGGCACAGTTATGTCTTCCTTTGTCACCTGCTGACATGTGGCACTTGTCACCAGGGATACAGCGGTGAGACAGTCCCTGTGCTCAGGGAGCTTACAGACGCTGTATCCTTCACGAGTCTTTGAAAGGCCAGAGAGAGTAGAGAAAGGAGTGGAGGCTGGGAGGGGAGGAGCAGAAAAGTCCCTTTCGAAGGCGATTCCTTGAGAAGTCCTTGGGGGACACAGTGAAAATCTTCCTGGCTGAGTCTGGGCAGGGAGGAAGAGACTGACATTCCATTACAAAGCTTTTGGCGAGAGGGTGTGGTCCTGGCCCATCCATCTGCTGCCTTACAGTTCCCCAGCCTGTGAGGAAGAGCCACTGACACTTTCCTCCGCTAAGAGAGGTCCCTGACCGGAGGCCTGTGGGACGAAGGGTGCCCCGGTGGGCTGTGGTTCCACTGGGCACTGTTCTGTCATGGCGGCCTCCCGGAGATGTCTGGTCTTCTCTGAGCTCCCTGGGTGCTCGGAGCCCTGGGCCCTCATCCCCCTTGACTGGCTGGAGTCCCCAGAGCTTCCCGGTCCCTGGGAAAGGCCAGGCCATTTGCTCCCAGGCATGGCCCCTCAGTCGCTGCCCCATAGATTCTCCCCAAATTCCCTGCTGTCTGTTGGGAGCGATGATTTCACGGTGCTGGTTAAATGGTTGTATCGGAATCTTCATTCAGTTTCTTCCCATTCTAAGAGGCAGAGTTGGGGCCACCAGAATCTCGCATCTCTGTCTTGGATTCCAGCTCTCACCTTCTCTGCTCTCACAGCCCGCGGAGTGCGGAGGGCCACCCGGCCTTCCAGTCTCTGTGACCATGGCGAGGCTCCTCAGGAGGTCAGCATGACGCAGAACCTGCTGGCTGCCCACTGCTCTTGACTGCGTGTGCTGAATCTCTCCAATCTCTCTCTCCCCGTTCTTCCTCTCTTCACTGCTAGCGACTTGGTTTCTTGTTTGGATCAACGCAACGGCCTCGCCGTTCCTCTCCTCCTAGCTTGTCCCCTTCCAACCTGTCTCCCTCCGTACCTGAGGAAGCGGAGAGATCTCCCTAACGCTGCTCACCCCGGCACAGGCCGGGCAGAGCTCCCCGCCGCCCTCAGGACAAATGCCAGCTGGCATGGCGCTTCCCTCCACGTGCTGTCCCTGGCCACGCGCTCTGTCCTGCCCCGAGCTACGGCACACGCACCTCCTCTGCAGCCATATCCAGTTACGGTTTTCTGAGATGTCTTCCCCTTTCTGGCGTTTTGGACTTTTCACAGGGGACACTCTTGGTTCGATCACCTTTTTCCTGAATCTTCGGCCCGGCTAATTCCGGGCTCCAGCTCTTCTGGGAGGCCCCTCCTGGTCCCTCGTCAACCCCGAGACCTGATCAGGGTGGCAGAGACGCTGCTGTGTGTTCGCCGAGTCCTCTTTCACCTTCCTCTTCTCAGGCATTCAGAAAAGACAACGTTTCCAGGTTTCCTCGCCATCCAGCTGCGGTCCCCTGACAGTTTCACCAGGATGGGTGGAGGTGAGCCCTGCTGTGCCCAGGCCTGCTCGCCACGCTCTCGCTCGCTAACCACTCGGGCTCTCTCCCCCTTCTGTGGCGACTGCAGAGGCCGAGTGCCTAAGAGGGCAGCGTCACGAGACAGAGCCCCTGGAGCGAGTCGTCGCTGGGAAGAGCGGCAGACGTGCTTGTACCGAGATGTGTTAAGCCCCGGAGGTTTCAGGGTCAATTTGCTACCTGGCCACAGCCTGTCCTCTGCTGACTGGCACAACTAAGTGTCTCTTTCCTTGGGGTACTGGCCCCTGGTGTAGCTCCCACCACGTTGCATACATCATGTTCTCCACGAGACTGTGAGATCCTTGGTGGCGTGGACTCAGTTTCCTTTCTCTGTCTCTGGTCTACTCATTGCACGCGCTGGACATAACTTGGCCCTTAGTGAACATCTTGTGAATGAATGAGGACTTTCACGGCCCCGTTCGACGGGTGTGAAGACACGGCAAGATGGGAGGCAGGGAGGGAAGGGCCCAGGTGTCGTTGGCCGAGATCTCCGTTGGCCTTTGCCTTTTGGGGGCCAACAAGAGATCTTCGCTTTGGATAAACTCCCCGCCGTGCACTCGTGAAACATCTGAGGGGAAGGCCGCCCCCCAGTTCCCTTCATCCGCATCACACCCAACCTTTCCCTTACACCTTCTTCCAACTGCTCCCCTGCAATTTCCAGGAGTTGCTTTTATTTCATTAACTAAACAGTTTATGAACTGAATTAAAATAAATGAGATGCAAATAAATTCCAGGCTTTCTCCCTCATTTTCAAATTACATTTTCAGTCCACTCAACCTGTTATAATCTCATAGTGATTTTCATTTAAGAGAGCTAAATGGATATGTGATTGTTGTTACAGGAACTAACACCAGACAATTAAATGTTGAGGTGTTGATAGATAAAGCTGTGTTTTGATTTGCATAAACATGATGCCAGCAAATCTAACCCTGGCAGAATTTCAGTTATAAGACTTGCGTGCCTAACTTCTGCTAATTACCACAAGTACCATTATTAAGATTTTTAATATTCGGAGTTTGGGATTATAGCCATTTTATTTTAGGGCCACATTTATCTTTATTTTGAAAACTTAGTCAAAATGCATAACTGATTTATCAGAGAAAAGGCACGATTACTACTTACAATCAACTTCTACAGTGCAGCGTATCAAAAATCAATTACACAGCCCTGAAATCCAGTCATTAAGGATTTAGCTGCTAATCTCATTCCATTTTTGTCTTTAAGAAGATACTGCAGCTTGCAACTTTGCAGATACCAGCAGAGGAAGGCAAACATGGGAGACTGCTGATAACCTAAGGTGGAGGAAGGCTCCAGCCAGACAAAGGCAGAATCTTAATACGGAGGGGCCTGGCTCTGCGGGGAGGTCACCTGGGCTGGCTGGATTTCAATCCAGTCGCATGGCAGAAGTCGTGACCCAAGTTTTGCCTATGCTGGGCCTTCTACTCTCAGAGATTCCACAGTATTTGTTAAACTCTACCTTGTTCCGTGGTTTCGTGCCTTCCTAGTGCTTGTGTTGATTTGCAATTATTTTATTTATTAGTTTCCTTATTATCTGCTCCTCTCTCCCATCTCCCCCAGCCCCCGACTATAAGCTGCAGGAGGGTAGGGGCTTTGCTTTGTGTGCATGGCACAGTGCTCAGCTCACAGTAGGTGTTCATTAAACATGTGCTGAATTTCATGAAAACTGGGATTCCCCAGGACCCCTCCCCCTCCCCCCAGGGAAAATATTAGTGCAATGGCAGGAACTGGTCCCTCGCAGTGATAGATAAGACACTAGAGCAGGATCCACTAGCTGCCAAGATAATCTGCAGGACCATGAGTCTAAATGGAAGCTGTGTGACCTGCTGGTTAGGAATACTGGCAAACAGAAAGAAAGATGGAACTGGGACCAAGTCCTGGCTTTGCCCTTTCTAGCCATTGTGTCCTTGGACAGGCTATTTTGCTGCTCTGAGCCTGTGTTTTCTCATCCGGAAAAGGAAGTTCATAATAACCACCCCCATGGGGCTGTTGCAAAGATTAAAATAAGATAATTATGAGTAAAGTGTTTAACACAGTGCTTGCATCACGAAACTCCTCAATAAATGTTATGTATTGGTTTTTGGAAGATGTAATGTGGGGCAAGTTCCCCAGTCTGAGGAAGCTAGGGTTGGCTAAAACTCCCTGCTGATGTTTGGTTGCTACTTCCCCCCGGAAGCCTTTCCCGAGCCTCACCGCTGAGTGACATCTCCTCCTCCGTGACCACACTGGACCTCGGGCATCCCGCTGTCTTTCTCCTTCACCTGGGACTATCCTGGTCTGCATATTCTATCAGACCGTCAGCTCCTCGACTATAAAGACTTTCCTTTGAAATTTTTGATCTTCTAGTATTTAGCAAATTACATGGCACCTAGTAGTCACTAGTACCCATTTCTTTGTTGAACAGGCCATATCGTGAGAATGGAGGGAGAAGATGGCCAGTGTGGAAAGAAGACCAAAGCCACCTCCACATTATGCTACAGCATGATGTCAATTCCTGAGCAGGAAATAGCCGCCTTTTTTAGTCCAGTTCTTTAGAAATGGAGAACATTTTCCCCAAGGTATGAGCCCAAAGGAATATGGCTTCTACCTCCTGAGAGAAGAACTTGCCTTTTCTAGGGAAGAAAGGAGTAATGGAGGCTTGGAAGCTGGGAAATGTTCTCAGCTCCGTGCGGGAAGAGGGTGTCTGTCCCTTCCCGCTTTGTGGCAACGAATGGGGTGGAACCACTTACCCGGAGCTTCCTGCCAAAGATGGTGACTTTGCCTTTGATCTGTTCCTTTCTTAGGCGCCACTCAATGGAGTTTAAGCCATTCTCCATGGGCAGGGAGATGTTGCAGCGCCCAATGGTGGGGGTGATGGTGCCTGCTAGGACGTGGGGCTCGCTGTGGAAGCTGACGCCCATCCCGTTGGCGTACATCACCCTCAGGGTCCCGTTATTACAGAGCTGGTAGCTGTTCCGCACTTGATCTGGAAAAATGCAAGTGGGGGTGGGGAGAGGGAACTAAATTATCTACTCTATCAGTCAGAAGAGAATAGAATCCCTATTTTTATAGGTTTCCATGGTGCTTTGCAGCCATCAGTCTAAGGCTGCCTTCAATTAGCACACACGTGATGTGAAGGTGAGTAGCAGAGATACTACTGATCCATGTAAAGAAAAACATGTGTGGCACTCCAGAAGTAATTATGCCGTGATATTTTTCTTTTACTCACTGAAGACTATTAATAGTACATTTAAACATTTAAAGATGTCTATTGCCTACACAATCTGTGTCAATCAAATTCCTGAACTTTAACATATATATTTAGCTTTTATGAAAAAAAAGAATAAGTGAAAGGAAAACTACTTCAATTTTTTTTTCCCCTTTTGCCTACCATCCAACCCCAGGGTGATGGTCTAACCACAGGTCAGATCCACTGCAAAGCAAGTCCAGGATTCTTCAAGGAAATCAAGAGAGAAAGCAACCTTCCCTCCCCTCGTGCTTTTGCTCTGGTTTACCACGGTGCCACCTCCACTCAAGAGAACCCTGAAGAGACTCCACCAGCAGGGGCAGACCAAGCAGAGGGTGCTGGTAACGTGCGTTTCTTCCTGAATAGAATCTACACAAGTCAATCAGACTTCTGACCTTTTCCTGTATCATAAAGTTACAGGAAGGAAATGTGAGTCAGAGACTGTTTTTACAGATATATTGCTTCCTGATTGTCTGGGCGAACGAGCCGGGCTGGGCTGGCCTCCAAGATGTCAGCTTTTGGGGTAGTGAGCAAATGTGTACCTGTCGCTCTTGCGACTCCAGCCATCACACGGGACAGAATCTACATCATTAATCATTTGGCAGAGCAGAAATAAAGTCATTGAAACAGGCTCTGCCGTGGGATAATAGTCCAGAAATGTCACCATTTATCTACTGAGAGGACACTTTTATCCTCTGACAACGGGCTGGCCCACCAACATTATATCTTAATTAAAAGGAAAATTAATCTGCATGATTCATTCTGTTGCCAGCCCCTGTGCATGCTCTGGGCTGCACAGCATGTCTAACGGTAACCATTACAGTGGGGTGGTCAGAAACCTCTGGGATCTCAGTTTTGGCAAGAGATTGCTCAAGACCTCTGATCCCAGGGTAACCAATTCTACAAACAAATGCTTAAAAGAGAGACTCAGAGTGGAACAGCAAAGTACAAACTCTAATGGTGGGAACAAGAGAATCCATAACCTTTGGGAAGATAACCAAAGGTTATCTTGTTGGTTTGGTGGGGAGCAGCGGTGATCAGAAGTAGGAGGTAGGGAAAGAGTATGTGGGGATGAAGACGGACATTTCCTGATGACCATGTAGGCATTTCCAAATACCTCGACATTTGGTCAGGTGGAGCTGACCTTCTGCTGTATCTGACATATCATTTTCTACAAGGTGGACCTCTTACAGATTCAGTTTGCTGCGGACATTTGAATAAATCAGAAAGCCCAGGTATACTCTAGGTCTCTGGGTGTCCTCCCAGGCTAGGCAGCTCACACGCCTGGGCTTGGCTGGGTTCTGGGTCTGGGGTGAGTTTGGGGTAGGAAGGTCAGGAGTGAGGGGCTCACCTTGTACCACCGTGTAGGAGGCCTCCACTGAAGACAGGTTGGTGATGACAGTGACGTCATCATCACGGTTGGAGTTCTCAATGTCAATGGTGATAGATTTCTCCATTTCCCGGTGCAGACTGGTCACCACTCCCGTGGGGCGTGTCACATTGGTCAGGCGGCCCTCGTGGTCATAGCTGGAGGAAAAGAAACATTGGTTGGGGGCATAGTCACTGGGGCTTAAGGCTTTCCCAACATTCAGAACCACACAAGGGACAGACACACAGGCCAGAGAAAGAAAGATGGGAAGGTGGGGTGGCCGGCTGGTGCATTGCACAGAGGCCGCTTGTCACAATCAAAACCCCAACTTGCCCTGAGGAGCAGTGGTGATGCTTTCTACTACTCACTGACACAGCGGACTTTAGCTCAGTAAAAACATTTCACCCGGTCCCAGGCTGTGTGTGTTTAATGATGCTTTCTCCAGTCAGAGCGAACAGCTAAGCGTCTTTTGGTGAGCATCTTTTGCTTTTTTTTTTCTTCTTCTGAAGACAGAGTTGCCCTGGCTAGAGTGCAGTGGCAACATCATAGCTCACTGCAACCTCAAACTCCTGGGCTCAAGCCATCCTGCTGCCTCAGCCTCCCGAGCAGCTGGGACTACAGGCATGCACCACCACACCTGGCTAATTTTTTCTATTTTCTATTTTTAGGGGTCTCACTCTTGCTCAGGCTGGTCTTGAACTCTTGACCTCAAGCAATCCTCTCACCTGGGCCTCTCAGAGTGCTAGAATTACAGACATGAGCCACCATGCCTGGTCCATCTTTTGCTTTTTATGTGTTCCACAAAGCCACCAAATTAATCTTCCCAAAATATCAGTTTCACCATATCACTTCTTTGGCTGAACAAACCACACTCTTTTCCCATTGGTTGCTCAATCAAATAAAAATCTGGCATTTGGGACTATCCATGTCCTGAGCCCTCCACAGGGGTATGACCTTGTCCACTTGTCATAGATCTCCGGACAGTCAGTCTGGACCAAACGCCACCTCCATACGTTGGCTCCTGCACAGAAGGCCTGGCTGCACGCAACCTATTATTTGGCCCTATATCTCCAAACCAACCACGGTTCGGCTCCCCAGACAGCCTTCTTAGACAGTTTTTCCAAAGACTCACTTGATGTCAGTTGTCCTCAACCGCCAAGTCTAGGGACACCAGTGATCAGGCCTTGCTGCCTACAGATGGTCTGAAATTGGGCCCCCTTCTTCCTGTCCATGGGTCATCTTTACCCTTTTCTCAAGGTGTGGAGTTTTTCTCCCCCACCTCCTTCAGCAAGAAGCTTCGTTCCAGTTGGGAGAGCCTTTCCCCACCCTGAAAGACCCGCTGTGCTCTGACAGCCGGGGCCCTCTTGCACCTGGGGAGAGGAAAGCGGGCTCTTTCCAAGGGCTGAACGCGGAGCTCTCTGAGCCCTTCCAGGTGAGTCCTGTTACTGGAGGAGGAGCAAGGAAGGCATTTTTCCTGGAGGGTGGAAAAGAAGGGAAAATGGCTTGACCTGTGGGGTGCCTCCCTCCAGACTAGGGTGAGGGACAAAGTTGGCAGGCTCTGAGTAACGGAAACTGGAGCTTGTATGGCACGTGGGATCTGCAGAGCAGGATCTCGTGGGGAAGGCCCGTGAGCAGAGGAAAGAACCATAGTGGCCCATTTGACGTTGTCACTTAGTGTGTAAGACTGCAAAATCAAAGACGGAGGGTGCTCAGCAAATGTATTTGGAATAAAAGTGATCTGAGAAACGTTGCCTCTGGGGAGAATTGGAAATAGTCAAGCTCTGCAGATGATTGAAAGCTGAGAGTGGAACTGCATTAAGCTGGACAGCAGGCTGGGTAAAGGTGCTGCGGGAGACGGGCAGGGGGATCTCGAAGCCTGGTGAGCTCAGGGGCCAGCCCTTTGGTTCCACCCACATCGCAGGCCCAGGGCACCAGGCGGTGGGTGGAGCGGATGATGTGTTCCCTGGAAAGCCCTCGTGCTGTAACTAGGAATGGGACTCACGCCTTCTAAGTCAAAGGGGCTCCTTGGTGCTTCCTTATCTGCTAAAGAAACCGCCTCTCAGACAGAGGTACAAAGATGCTATTTACAATAGTGACAAATTAGAACAACCTAAACGTTTATATATTGAAGATTCATTAAATAACTGACGATCTATCCATAAAGTAGAAACATACGAAGCCACCGAGATTGATGACATGGATTTCTATTTATTGGAATAGACACATGTATGTATTGTTGAGTGGAAGAGAAGAGTACAAAATACACTCCCTGAAAGTATACTTTTTTTGAGGGAGGGTTAAAAAATATGAGTGTCTCAATGCAGGAGAAATTCTCTGAAAATATAGACATCAAAATGTTAATGGTAGTTATTTTTGTGTGGGATCTTGACTAACGTTTGTTTTCTTCTTTGTATGTTTCCATAATTTAGGAATTATTTGTAATCAATGTGCCTTACGTTCATGTTTTACAAGCAGAAACGAAAGGGTTTTAAAAATAAGAAAATAAAGCTCTTCTCGGTGTTTGGGTGTGGGTGTCTGGCGTAGTACTCAGCAGCACGCAGTTCTCTCCTTTTGCTGCCAAGCAGGGACTGCGTGAGGAGTTCATTCTCTGGGGCCCAGGCGGGCAAGGATTTTAATTGCAATCCACTGTAGTTTTGGGACACCTGCAATGTCCAGGCTGCTCTCCTTCCTTAGGCGACAAGTAGTAGTGGAACTAGAGTTTCTACTTTCGGGGACAGAGCGTTGGGGTAGAGACCAGAGTCTCATGGGCAACAGGGAGAAATTATCTCTAGCTTTCAAGATTCAGCTGCCTACGGCTCTGCTTACTTCCCCCAAGGGGTATCTTCAGATTTGGATCTCTTTGCAAATAACTCTGCATGCAGGAGCAAGAAGCTATGAGATCCAGTGATGGGATCCAATGCTAACCCAGTGAAACCGGCCTGGCCTCGGTCAGCGTGGTGCTGGAGGCTGCCTTTGACTCCAGTCAATGAATATTCATGAAGCACCTGTTACGCGCCAAGCACTGTTCAAGGCACTGGGGATGTGGCTGGGAACAAAAGGGACAAAAATCCTCGCACTCATGCTAGAGGAAGAGGGCAAGACTAAACCAAGATTGAACATACAGAGCATGTCAGATGGAGAGTGATAAGCGCTAAGGACTAAAATAAAGAAGGGAGAGAGAGGAGAAGGAGAGAGAGTGTGGAAGGGTGGCTGCCATTTTAAGTCCAGTCCTGTGCCTTTCGGAGATGCAGGCTGCTCTTCCCCAGTCTGGGAATTGAGCAGGCACAGGAATTGCAAAGGGCACTCCCATGTCCATTCCAGTCCCGCCCAGCTCTCCAAAAGCCACTTCTCGACACAAAGAGGAGGAAAGAGAAGGGTAAAGTGCTTTGCTGATTTCTAAAAATGTGTTATCTCAGTGGATTAGCACCGTGCCCCTGTGCAGTTTGCATTATTTCCCCCGTGTGGCCACTGGGGACATTGAGGCTCAGAGAGGTTAAGCCACTTGTCCACGGTCGGCCAGTAAGTATGTGGCAGAGCTGCTGTCCACATCCCTGTTGTCCCAACACCAAGATCCGGAAGCTTCCTGGTATACCACGCTGTCTTTTAGGGAAGGCTGTGAAAATCTGTGTTCCTTCGGGGATATAACTAAACCAGGATACTTCTTCCATCGGGACCCAGTGGCCTACATCTGGGGAAATCTTAATACCAAGGCTGAGGCTTCCTGGAACTGGCTGATTATAAAATGGGGCCAGGGTGATTCATTAATGTTCTTTCCCCCCACCTCTCTCTTCTGTTCCCGGAGTCATTGATGGGCTGGCCTTATTGAGCTACATCTTCCCAAAAATTTAGGGACAGGTCCCAGATGGAATCTGAAGGTAGAGTTTCAAATTCTGTTCCCAGCCCTGCTTTGGGACAAGGGTGTGTCATGCAAAGAACATTAGACTTGGACATCTGGATTCCAGTCCTGCTTCACTACTGACTTCCTGTGTGGCCTTGCAGGAATCGCTTCACTTCTCTGAGACTCAAATTCTTTATCCATAAAATCGGGGCAATCAGTCCTATATGTAGAGGGTCATTGTGACAATTGAGCAGGTAAACAACTTCTCTACTTATAAAGTTTTTTTTTTTTTTGAGATAGGGTCTTGCTCTGTCACCCAGCTTGGAGTGCAGTGGCGTCATCATAGCTCACTGCGACCTCAACTCTTGGGCTCAAGTGATCCTCCCACCTCAGCCTCCCAAAGTGCTGGGATTACAGGTGTGCACCACCACTCCTGGACTTTACCCACAAAGTTCTATGCAGGAAGAAGATATTGCTACTCTTCTCATCTACGGGGCGATTTGCATGCTGCCTCATGAGTCAGGGTGGAGAGCAAGGAACCCTACCAAGGAAGCTGTCAGTGAAGGACAGACTGTTTTCAAGTAGCCTCACAGCCTCTGTGTGGTTTTCTTCCTTACTCTTCCCATTAACTCTTTTCTCTGAAGTTTTGGCTAAGGCTATGCAGTATTGGTCTTGACCTCATGTCATCATCCTGACAGCAAGTGGCGTGTGTGTGATTTTTAAACTGCCAATTTGCTGACCATATGTAAAAAGTGCCGTAAAGCAAAAAGAGCTCACCATCTTTTTATGAGGGAAAGGAAAACCTTACACATGTGAACCTCTGCATGGAGGATTTGTGATCATTGGATTTACCCACATTATGGGGGGAAAAAAAGCAGCTCTTCAAATTAGGAGAGAGAAAAAATTATTCAACTTTAATGTAACTTTTGAATAAACATTTAAAAAATGTATGACTCATGTCTGTAGTTTCATTAATCTAGGGACCCCTCCTGGAAAATATTTTCCCTTTTAGATAGAGCTCATGCCTGTGGATGTGCTTAAACCTGAGCGTCTTTACTATAGTCCCTAAGTGAGGCCTAATTCAGGCCTGTCTCCCTGAGACTGACGTTTCTTCCTCTCATTCAGGAGAGCCAACAAATTATTTCTGAAATGCTTTGAGTCTTTAGGTGAAACTGCCGGAAGGGAAAGGAAAATCCCAGAGGTTTTGGGTTAATGCGTAGCTTTACCCTAACTTGGTGTGAAAGCCAGAGATGGCGCTCAGGCGGTACCTGCAAGGGCAGAGTCACTGGCTGGTAAAGTCTGATCGAGGCCCACGTCCCTGAAGGACGTCAGGATGCTTCAGAAGTCGGAGAAAGCTTTGCCCAAAGAAGCAAACTGGAACCCAGGAAAGCGATTTTGCAATGTAGTGAATCTCCAGCAGGTGGCAGCAGCTTCCTTTTAGTAATATGCTGTCCCCAGCCCATCGGGACACAAATAGGAAGTGAACATTTCTGGATTTCGGAGTGCTCAGCAATGGGGTCTTCTTTCTCTTGTGCCCTTTCCTCTTTGTGAAAACTCCTAACTTACTAAATTATCAGGTAGAAGCAACATCCAGACAGAAAGCAAGGACTCCAAGTATATAGGAGTCAATGCACTCTTTCGCCACCAAAAGGGGCGGGATACTATGAACTCTATTCCCATCTCAGCCAGCTGTTGGGAGAAGCATGCCTCGGCCACTTCCTCCAGCCAGCATCCCACTAGTTAATACCTGCAGCAGCAGGCAGTTTGACCAAGAGCTGCCTGCTGGAGCTGGGGAACACAGCTTTTTGGAAGAACAAGCGGCAGGACTATTAAGTATGAGATAATTGTTAGGGGAAATATGACCAGCTCTCGCACCTTTTAATATACCTAGCACTTTATCTGTATTGATCTGCTTCTGCTAAAGAGGAAATTCAGAGTTTATCTACCTGTCTGTGCAATCAAGTGTGTTGCTGGACCTATTGGCAAATTACAAGAGCCCCATTGGGACCTTGCCTTTTAGGTTCTAATTTCCCCACCCATGGCAAACATGAGTAATCAGCAAAGTTAATCAACACTTTATCTCCCAGGTGCTGTGCATGTCCAGTATCCTGAAATTTGAATGGCAAGTGCAGGCAATGGGAATTCCCAACTCTAGCAGGGAAGATGTTCAATACCGGAGACCCAGTAGAGCAAATCATTTAAGAGTCAGGGAGAGGGAACATGAGTATCTTGAGGCCGTAGGAAATCATTAACGTTGGGAAGACTACGTCACTAAGCAATTAAAAAAGTTATGTGAACGGCCAATCCTGATGCCAGCTCGGGCAAGGTAGGTGCTCTTCAGAGATACTTTACAAACGCACTTACTCATAGAAAGTTGTCCATCCCGTTTCGTCACTCTTGGTGGCGAGGAGCCCAGTGTTCCCATCATAGGTCATGAGGCCAATCTCCAGACTCTGTGTGGACACTACTTTGAGGCCTCCATTGGTGCCGACGGTGAGGGTGATGATCTGGTTGTCGGGCATGAGCAAGTGACGGGGCATGCCGCTGCTGTCCCGGCGGATCTTCAGGGAATTTCCATTATTGTCAATCAGTTCGGTGACGTCGTTGTCAGCGCTATATGTGAAATTGTACAAGTACTCCCCTGTCACCAGGCTCACAGTGTACTGGTGGATGCCATCGGCGTTGAAGACATACAGCTCCTGCTCTCCGGGGGACGCAGCCTCATACTGGTTGAAGGCATTAAGAACGGGCTTGTTCTTGCTGACTGCCCTGATCCGAATATTTCCAAGGTCCGCGATGTAGATGGTACCATCTGGAGCTACAGCTAAGGATGATGGGGAGTTCAGGATGGCGTCAGTTGCGTAGGCATCATCTCCAGAGTAGCAGTTGCAATTGACGTCATTTTTGCAGTCGCAGTCTGAGGCTGCCCCAGCTAAAAGGCAGATCTCCCCGTTGGTTGTTACCTGGCGCAGACGGTTAATCTTCTTTTCATCCGTCTCAGTGATATAGAGGACCCCGGTGTGAGAGATGGCGATGGCGCTGGCTGACTCCAGAGCAGAGTGAATGGCTAGTTTGCTGAGTGAGTAGTCAATGCCAGGAACCTGGCAGTGCATGGGGCGTCCCGCAATGATGCTGACTTGGTGGTTCTCGGTGATTCGAAGGATGACGTTGTTCTCTAGAACGTACAAGGAGTTATCCATGGGGTTGACAGCAAGGTCTGTTGGCCATTCCAGGCGAACCTGTGGATGATGTGGTATCAGATTAAAGAACAGCCTTGAACATGTCCAACGGTCAACTGTAGGTTTTATGCAGCTAGGAAAAAAGACTTAGCTTTTTACTAACACTTTGTACTAGAGATGCTCATCATTGCACTAGCTGCCCATCACCCATGCTGAGTGTGCATGATGGAGAAGAAGAGACTATGTACAAACATCCCCTACTATGTCATCTGCCACGACTAGAGTAGGCCACCCGCTCTACCTATGATGCTGCCTCTCAGCTCCAGATGATGGGACCAGCATCAGAGGTGTCACGTATGGTCGTTTAGGTAGTTCGCTGCACAAGGGACCAGTGCAATCCAACTCATGCTCTGCTTCCCAAGTCAAGGGCCCGAAGAGGCTACATTCATTTAGAGGAGGCACCTGTATCTAATTCACAAAAAAGGAGCCATGTGGCTTGGAAAGTGGCCCTGTCCCAAGGGCAGCCACAGGGCAGGCTGGCCAGCAAACTACAACTTGAGTGTTTGCTTGAAAAAATGAACTGCACCAAACACATTTTTCCTCTATGGGATTTGAAATAAAAATCTCAGTGGCAAGTTGTCAGCTTGTTGTGGAATTTGAGCTGAAATTTATGAGCTTGACCAAGGGTTGAAAAGGCCGTTATAAGAAGGGCAAACATACAGTCTAGGTTGTTTGAGAACAAATGCTGTACATTTGAGTAAGCCTCTGTTCTCTGCTCCCTTAAGAGCCCTGACTAAACACGCACTTTCGGGAATATCGTAGTGGGCTCTGCTCTAGTTATTACTGCACAAAGTAAAGGTTTATATAGTGAGGACGCAATCATTGCAGATTAACAGGGAATTGTTCTGATTGACATGTAACACTGTACGGTACATTCTCCAACCTGCAGTAATGATGGAGACGAGCGGTAATTACACAGCAATTCTACCCTGTAATCTGCCACGGCTGGAGTGTGTCATCAGCTCCTTTTTTCTGAACAGAATTTCTCTCTCTCTCATTCCTTTCTAACATTTTCCATTCCATCTTGCTGTCTAGTTCATCTCGGGCCTTCTCCAAACAAACGTGTGATCTGTATCTCTATCTCCCCCTCCCACTACGGCTCCACCCCAAACACGAAGTCCATGAGAACATCACGCCAAGAAGCAGGTGCTGCTTAGTGGTGAGAAATAAGAGAAAGTCCCACCTGGGCTACATCCATGCTGGAATCACAGCTCAGTGGTCGGACGGCAGTGAGGTCATTGGAGCCCAGCAGGGTAGAGATGATTCCATTCTGGTCGACCTTCCGGATCATGGTGGCGTCGACAAAGTACATGAGCCCATTCTTGTCTACTGCAATACCTGAGCAAGACAAGTGGTAGGACTGTATCTCTTGGAAAGTGGGGTTCATGGGTGGAGGTGGGAGTTGCCTTGCTGGGCACTTTCTGCTTAGCCCAGGGACTTTACTGGGATGGATTAGAACACTCAGAACAGTGCTTCCCAGCCTTTTAAGGCAAGACCCTTTCTCACGGGCACTGCACTGAGATTTGTATAGTTCCTGGGGTGCTGGCTGTATCACCAGCCACATCCCTCCAGCTGAAGAAAGCACCTTGGGCTGCAAATAAATGAACCAAGGCTGCAAATGAACAAATGAGGAAATAACCTTGCATCTGCTCTCTTTAGAAAGGAAGTTATTTCCAAAGTTCATTGCTCTAAAAATTATTAGTAGTAAATTACTTGAATACCCTTCACAACCGGTTGCAACAATAAGGTTGCAAAACAATGATTCTTGCAGTCACAAACTCTCAATTCAAAATGTATCCTCCAGGAAGCATTCCCAATTAAGCCTTGGCTCCAATTAGCACTTCAATCCCTGGGGGGACCCACGGCCCTAGCATTCCCTTGTCGCAGCAGGGCTGGTAAGACACAGAGAGTGGCTTCTATTTCTTCTGCATCTTCACTTCCCCAGTGTCCAAGTATAAGGCTTTGGCCTCCCTAATCCTTGCTGCCCGCTGCTTTCATGGTAGCTGAAAATGCTAACAAGAATTGGACCCTCAAATGACTGCTTCTTAACCTTAAGTATTTTTAGTCCTTTTGAAATAGAGACTCATGGGTTCCAATAACGCCCCCGTCCCGGACCCTTGGAAATTATACCCATTCTTAATTACTACCATTTATTGGGCATTTACAGTGCCAGGCGCTATGCTTTAGACTTTATATGCATTATTGTCTATCATGCAAGTCTGGAGTGGTCAGAGGGACCCGCTGGGCTTTGTTCTGCCCCCAGCCCCTGCAGCTGGCGCTGGCCCGTGGAGCTCACAGTTTCCCCGACTCTCTGTGACTGGCAGCAGTCAGAAAGCCCCAGGAGCAATGCACTCCCCTTTCCATTTGTAGCATCATAAGTGGGTTTACTTCAAGTAAATAAATAAGTTTTCCTTTTTAAACACCCACCCACACCCCCAATCTATCCGAGTTAGATCACTGCAGGGAAAGCTGTGTTTTGGACTGCTGGGCTTAGTTCAGTCCCAGTAAGAGGGAAGCCAGCCTTGCGGCAGGCTCTGTCTGGGGCGGGGGCTCTTGTTCACGGCCTTTACCTCGAGGGCTCATCAGGGTGGCGTCTACAGCCTTCCCTCCATCCCCACAGCGGGCTTCATCGAAGGGCAGACACTGCTCTCCTGTCCCTGCCACGACTTCCGAATTTCCAGCCAGGTCTTTGGCTCCGCTCAGGGACTTGACGCGGTAGATCCTGCGACTGTTGGTGTCGGACACGTAGAGCGAGCCCGACACAGGGTCCACCGCCAGGTAGTACTTGTGGGCCGGGTTGTTGCTTTAGTAGAGGAAGCACAGAGAGAGATGAGGGAGCGCTGTGCAGCTGGCCTCCTGGATCCAAGAGATGACCACAGCCCTAGCAAGTTGCTCATCTTCCCTACCGTCTTTCCACTTTAGTGAACTGGAAAGAATCTGCCATCAGATCCAGCGTTCTAACACATCATGACTCTTAGCTACTTCCAATTTACTTAAGCTCCTCATGCTATTATAGAACTCATTGTTTCCCGTCAAGACAAACAACCGTTTCCTCATTTTAGCCAGTACCAAAGATCCCACTCCCATCCTGTCTTTGGGAGCAGGCCGGTTATTCAACACCAGTGACAGTGCACGTGTGTGCCAGCTTCCTTCATTTCCCCCGTGGGCTTCATCCATTCTCAGGTGGGACTGAGGAACACTTCCCTGTGACAACGTTTTCTTTTTAACCTCTGCCTCCTCAATGCCTCCAAGGTACTAGATCATTAATACTGGGGTGACCTCTAGTGTCCCTAATTTATTTTATTTATTTATTTTTTTGACACAGTCTCACTCTGTTGCTCGGGCCAGAGTGCCATGGTGTCAGCCTAGCTCACAGCAACCTCAAACTCCTGGGCTCAGGAGATCCTCCTGCCTCAGCCTCCCAAGTAGCTGAGACTACAGGCATGCGCCACCATGCCCAGCTAAAGTTTCCCTAACTTTTAATGGGAAGCTCTCGAGAGCCATCCCCAGTCCTCAGCCTCAGATTTTCTTTACTGCTCCTCAGTGTGGATATGAATAAAGTTGGCATTTAGTGTCAAGAAATGTGCATATTTTGCTGCTATCACATCCAGAATCTGAATTATGGAGAGAGGAGATGCAGTTTTCAAATCTTGGGTAACAGTGAGGTTGCAGGTGTGAGCCTAGATCTGCCAGGGCCCTGAGCCACACCCTGGAGACTAATGTCTCTGTGTGTGTGAAGTGTATCAGGAGGGGATAAGCTCAGAGACCTGGATTGCTCCCTCTGCCGTGTGTCTAGCTGTCCTTGGTGAGGCTAACTAGAACAGAGTGAGACTTGCAGAATCGACTCAGGACTAAGACACAGGAAACTCTAAACTCGGACACAGCTGGTGACTTTAAGTAAGTCTTTTGGCTGTGTTGGGTCTTAGCTTTCCTATGCAGGAAATGAAGAAATCAAATTGCATCATAGCTAATGTTCTTCCTGGCTCAAAACCCTGTAGTTCTTCCCTTAGGGATGTCTGCCACTTGTTGGAGGTTGGCACCGACATGGGCACTCACACTGTTCCTACACTGGTTATTAAAATCACCACCTCTAGATGCAAGCAGTGATTGTCTGTCTGCCCCAGTGTGGTAGGCTAGATTTTGGTGCCACATGTCTAAAATGAGCACGGGTCTTTTTTTTTCCTGTTCGTTTTCAATTGTACTTTGGAATGATGGGAAGAGAAGGGCTGGGCGAGGGGAAAGGACAGTATTGGATCCATTGTCCTGAAGACATTGGCTGGTGAATTGCTAATTAAAACACTCTATTTGGAGTCTTCCCTGATTAAAGGAAAAAAAGAATTAGGGAGCTATTTTTGGGAACACTTTGTAAGTCGAAGCTATCTTTAATTCCAGTTTCTTCTCAGGTTGCTATGAAGACACATAAATGAGCTAGAAGTCAAGGTCTTTCTGAAGCTCTAGCCTAGACAGCTAGTTTGAAAGAGTAGACTGCCCGGGTCCCCTTCCCTTTTCTTTCCTTTCCTTTTCCTTCTCCTCCTTCTTCCTTTTCCTCTTCTTCTTTTTTGTCTTTTTGGCAATTAAGTCATTAGAGAATATCCATATATGCAAAACAAATTAGGGCAGAAAGGGAAAATTCATTCCATTTCTTAATTAGGTGCTGCACTCTGTTGCCGAATGAACAGTAGCTGGCACGCCCAACAGAAGGATCGAGGCGTTGCACATCTGTGCCTATCTATGAGCAAGATAATTAATTTTGGACTTTCTAGGGAGGCTCATTGGAGAAGGCTTTTCACAGTCTCCGTCAGAAGAGCAGGCAGTGGAGGTCAGTTCTTGCTGGGGGGATCGTCCTTCCCACGGCCTCCCTCTCATTCTACCCAAGACTCTTACAGGAAAGCCCAGGTCAGATGGACAGCCATGCTTCGACATCCACGGCGAAGATCAAACAAGGCATGCGAGTTTCCTGGAAAAATGTCCTTCCAGGACATTTCTGCTTCTTTTAAAAATTTGGCTCAAATGGGGTGCCTATAAACCAGCCAGTTTTGGGGTGCCTGAGAAAAAGAAGGCAGAAGACTTTTTCTACGCAGGGCCTTTCCACTAACTGTGATGGTCTTGTACAATTTGACTCTACTCTCTGTCTAAGTTTGACCTAATGTCATAAAGGAGCCCCTTCCATGTCAAGAAATGAGGAGAAGCATTCCTTTGAAAGTGGTATAAATTGCTTTGTTTTCTTCTCCTCTTACAAATAAAAATAAGGTCACTTTTCTTCAAGAAAGTTTATGCTATATCCATTTCAGTGCAGTGGATGTGTGTATGCACATGTATGTGTATTTTACACTTTATCTGTGAATTGTACCAGTATGGTTTTAAATGATAGCTTCGGAGCAATGGAATGACCAAGGCAATTTAGACAAAAAGTACCTGGTCTACACCCTCCACACTACTCAAAAGTGATTTAACTCCATGAAAATTCTCAATGCATCTGACTGTTGGATTCATTCTGACCAGCAGATTGGCAATTAACTTTTTTTTTTTTTTTAAAAATGACCATATATCCAGGGGAAAAAATCATTAATGAGTTGAAAATGAGTTTTTGACCCGTTTCCAGTTCATTAAAGCTTTTGTGAACCCAGTCCAGCATTTACAAAAGCCAGAAGTTTGCCTCAACTCTTTAGCCCAATTATGGACTGCACTGAACAGTCGGGATAAAAGTTCGCTGAGGGTTCATTATCTTGCACTTGCATCTCCCGGAAATTCTAATTACTGTCAGCTTATTTGGTTGCTTTTTGACTGCATTTCATAATTGCTAAAGCTTATCATATCCACAACACACAATTAGCACATAAAAAAGTTACCATATTTGGTACATAAAAATATACAACATTACACAAGAAGCACAAAACAAAAAAGCAAACACAAGGAAGCAAACGAACCATATCAAATTATATGGGAAAGAGTTCTTCATCTTACCTATGTTTAAACTCTTTATTTCTTTATAGAAAGAAAACAGAAAAGAAAAAAGAACAAACAGTTAGCGGAAGAATCGATGATAAAGAAAACATAACATTTTTGTTTCTTGCATAAAGGGGCCCCAAAAGGGCAAGGTTTTAATTTTTTCCCTTGTTACTGACAGCTCCTGGCTCACTAACTTGAGAAGCACCCCTGATTTCATGGAGCACTCCTCCATGATATTGGAAAACCTGGACAAGAATGCTCGAATTCTCTCATCAGCAATGTGGCTGCCACGTGACGCAGGTGGCAACAGGTGAAATAGGCTTTCTGGCTAATGAAGGGACGTAGAACAGGCTGCATCTTGGGTGCCGACACCCGTCGCCCGGTAATGACTGCTGGGAGCGTGGTGGTAGTAGAATTTTGAAGCCAAATTCAAATTCAGCTATATAGAGTAGTTGACTCATTTGTGATGTCTGCCTTGGGCGTGGGAGGGACCATGGTAGCACCTGTTCCGTCTATTTGCCATTGGTACGTTGCAGGGTCGAGACAGTACCATTCGAGAGAGACCTGCCCACACCCACTGTCATCTGGCGAAGGCTCTGTTGACCTCTCAGAGCCTGAACCATTTCCTGTCCCTGCTCTGTGCCACCTTCCTTCTCCCATCTCACTCGGTGTGAGATCCCAAATATGCGTTCTTTCTCACAGGTAGTACCCAATATTGCGATAACGTCCATAAATGAAATTCATAGATAGTAACACCCACTTGCAATTAGAGCCAAAGACCCCAGTTGCCATTCCTTAATGGAGAACTAGTAAAAGTTTGTTGTTTTTATTTGAAGAATGAAAATATATTTCAATTTCAACAGGAGAGTAGCTGAAAGTTAACATTAGGGAGACGAGGAGATGCTAGGGCCTCAAGTGAGAAGAATTGGTCCTCATTCTTGAGGCTTCTAGGCCAAAGTGGAAGACGTCCCTGAACCCTCTTTCCCTTCCAGCTGAGGAAGAGGCTTTGGGGAAGGGACAAAGAGCGTTTAATGCCCTGATTCCTGCTTAGGTGTAGCTCAGGTCTCTGCCGGGGGCCATCATTAGTGTTGGGTTTGCACAGGGATTACATTTTTATATTTTATTCCGATGTGTTAGTTTTTGCAAAAAAAAAGTTAATTAAATGATGCTGATAACTCTTGAGCTCTGACTGACATAGTGCAATTTAAGATTCATTCTGCAAAGCCTGGTGTGTCAGGGTGGCAGCCGGGAATTCTCGCGTCTATTTTATATTGCTTAATGAAAGTGAAATGTTATCTGCCATCAGTGGTAGTCATATTTGGCTCTTAATTATTGCAATATCAATTTCACTTTTCTTTTTTTAAGTCAAGATTTTGTAAAAAGACTGTATGGGATTTGGGTCTGCAGACCTGACCTACTTCTTTCCTAAGAACATTTGCTTTAAGTTGATTAATATAATATCTATGTTGCGGGAAGGAGAAGGGCAGGGATGAGGGATCAAGTCATTGGAGAGTGGAGAGTCCAAATGATCACATGGACATGCGCTTTGGAGAAAGGCTGACGTCGTGGCTATTCCAGTCCGGGGTCATAGCAGGCCGGGTGCTTAGAAGGCAACAAACCAAAATGACAGTGTCATTGAGTCAGTCTGTGCAGATGAGTCCAGATGCCCTACATGCAAGGGACAGGCCTAGGCCTCAATAACATACACTCTTTAGGTGAGCCCTTTGAGGACAAAGTGGTGTCTCAGAGTTAAGCATTGAGATGGATTAGCTCTTCACACCGCAGAGTCTCAGTGATTCCTGTGCGAAGCCCTCAGGGTCTCTCCTAGCATTCTCAGCCTGTCTCCCAGAGCTGTCATCATGGTGTCTTGTGATTTATGTGTGTGTGCTTGTCTTCCTCACTTCTTTGTGAACAGGACATGACTTACTCATCTTTGTATTGCAGATACTTAGGAGAGAGCCCAGGAGAGAGTGAGGGCTGGGAAAATGGGTTCTTGAGTGAAGGAAGCAAGGAATGAGGCTGCTTCTCTTGGTGCTGGGCAGACCCTGCCTTGGCCTAACTCCAAGCCCTCATGTTCTGCTCAGAATGACAAAGCTACAATCACTTGAGACTTGTCTCTTTCCATTCCAACTCCCTGTGTCCCACTTTCCCCTTGAGGAGGGTGGAGTTGGCATAGCCACAGGTTTATTAGCTTTTTGGTCTCACTAAGGGGAAGTGGACTTGGGCTGCATCAGACAAAGCTTGTTCTCGGTGACGCTGACTTCCAGCGTGTGCCGTCTTTGTCCGCCTTCCCAGGCCTCCTCTTCGGCACGTCTCCAGCCCCGCGCACCGTCACGTCTGGGTCGGATGATTCCCTTCTCTGAAGTCTTCCCTGATGCAGAGATGCCCTTGAACCGCCCCCAAAGCACTATCAGAATGTCAGCATGGAGAAGCGGTTTAGTTAGAGGAAAGTGTATTTAGTATTAGTTTATGTTTAAAAAAGAAAGAATTTTTTTTTTTTTAGAACTTCAAACATTAAGGAAGGTGTGAAAATCTTACATTCATGAAGAGTGGCCAAGTGAAGAACAGGTAGAGACATGGTCCCGTCCCTTATCATTTACTGCCTTGTATCAATTGAGATCTAATTTCTGAGATGTTTTCAAATCAGGGAGGGAGGAAGGATTTTTTTTAATGAGAGAAAATTCCCCCTAAAATGTTAGTGACTGACAAATCTACTGTGCTCCAGAGGGCTTAGGTTTTCCAAAGACAACTTGGAGAGGGTGAAAATTATAAGACAGGCAATGGAAGACTAAAGATGGGATATTAGGCTTTTTGGGGAAACAGGTATTGAAAATGTCCTGAACGTCAGCTTAATCGGAGCACACAGGTGATGGCCATTTTACCTAAGAGCAGGCTCTTTGCAGCATCGGAAGGTACTGAGATGTGTAGAACTCTGCCCGGCATGTTTCGGATGGGCAAAGGAAGGAGGAAGGGGGAAGGGTGGTGAGAGGACCGTGGGAACGTTTAAATAGGATTCCAATTCGAGGCTCAGCTCTCGGATGGGTAAGCGAGATAGGGGTGGGCACTGACTCCCGAAATGGAATCATTCAGCTGCCAACACACAATGGAGAGAAGACACAAGCAAGACAGGTCTCTTCCTCCCTCCTCCCTCCCTTTGCTGGTTGCTGTTTTGCAGAGAGGGGATTGACAGCCCTTTGTTTTCAGGTATGCAGTAGGAAGAAAAGAAGAATCAAACCAGTGTTCTTGTAAAAGCTTAACTTTTAATCGGCTCTGGGTACCTGGCTGATGAAAGCAAGAACATATCCAAAGGCAGTTGAAAAAGGCAAAAGAAAAACAAGAAAATCACACGGCTGTCAAGGGAAATTGGGAGCCATCCTCCCTCAAGGTGTCCTCACTGTCCCCACGTGGGTGTGGTGTGGCTTGCTCTGATTGGGCCTTTAGCTTGTGCCGGGGATGTTGTGGCCTCTACAACTTGAGAGGCATGGAGTTGAGGACCAATTGTACCAAGATGGAAGAGACTGATCTGTGTTTTCTTCAATTCAAGCAACCTGGTGTGGGCCAGGCCCTGCTCTAGGCATTAAGGGACAAAGACGACCAAGAGGTCTTCCCTACAGAAGTTCACACACTTGGGCCCTAAAGACCTCCACAGAAATAGCTGCACAGTAAGGCAGTAAGTGGTGTCAGCTCCGGTGGAAAATCAGAGAGTTCGGATGCAGAAGAGAGCGAGAATTATTTCTGCTAGGGAGATCAGGCTTCATGGGAGAGGGAGGCCCTCAAACTGGGCCATGCAGGGGGGTGCCATGTGGTGGATTAGGTAGAGAAGGTATCTGAGCAGAGCCAGCAGCATGCGTCAAGGTTTGGAGCTGGGAATGTACCAGGCAAGGGCTGATGAGGCTGTGAGCAGGGGGAGCAGTGACAGAGGAGGAGGGCCCGACGTGGAGGGTTACAAAGGCCAGACGAGATGATTTGACCCTTTTCCCTGTCTGTCCTGGAAAAAGCAGGTGCTACCTCCACCGCCTTCCCTGCCTGCTCCCACGGCTCTCCGTTGCTCACAGGGCACCTGGGAAGAGGAAGCTTTCCCAGGATAAAAAAGAACAAAGCATCTTGGGAAGGGACCTACTTGGGGAGGTCCAAGGAAAGGGATCTGTCTGACTGCCAGTTTGGTAGCCGGGGGGCTCGGCCTGCTCCCAGTGGTTCCTTCTGATCTCCAGCTCATCTTTTCGCTACTGCAGCCTCTTCCTCCACCCGTGCCTGCTCCGTGTTTGCAGGAGCTTGGCCTTTGACTCTTCGACGCAGCCTGAATCATGCTGACTCCTCTCTTTTCATCCCCGCCCCCAGCCCCCGATGCTGGGTGCAGTCTCAGCCTCCAAGGCTACTTGGCAGCAGTATTCTTGGTCGGGGCACTGCTATTTCTCCCCGAGGGGCCTCAGAGACACAACAGTGCAAGTGCAACCTGCGCTCCCTATACATCCTTCTCGCGGTGGCCAAGGCGGCTTCAGAAGGCACCACTGGCCACTGGTTGCTCGAGATTCATTTTCTCTCTCTCTTTCTTTCTCCATTCCTTACCCCTGATCCATCAGCAAATTCTATCACATTTACCTGGACAACATACCCTAATGGGAGCACTTCCCATCTCTTCTGCTACCATCCTGGTCCCAGTGACCACCATCCAAATCCTGGAAAACAACGGCCCCTCCCCAAGGGTGTCCTGCCTCGGCCCTGCACGCTTATAGCCCACTTTCCACATCATCTCGCCACAAAAACCTTTACAAAATGCAAATCAGACTGTATCAACTCCACCTCACTTCCCTCTTTAACTCTGATGGCCGCCCATGGCAACAGGAAGACAATTAGCACTTGTCTACGTGGTCAAGACTCTGACGCATTGGTCCCCTACCTATCTCTCTGACCTCCTCGGGGCCCCCCTCCCCTCCAGCTCACCACCTTCCAGCCACATCGGACTTCTGGGGATGCTGAATAAGCCAGGATTACTGGCAGGTATTAGGGCTTTTGCATAACTTCTCTCTGCCCGGAATGCTTTTCCCCAGATCTTCCCACGGGTGACCTTATCACTCAGATCTCAGCTCAAATGCCACCTAGTACGAGAGGTTTCTCTGACTATCGTGTATAGCCTCCCTATCTCTCCTCCACCCACCATAGGTCCTATTTCTTACCCTGTTAGATTTTCCTTAAAGCATTTAATGCTACTTGAAATTACTTTTTTCTTTGTTCACACGATGTGGTCTGCAGCTCCCTATCAGGCCACAAACACAACTGGGGACTTGTGGTTTCCCAACTTTTTTTTCCCTAGCCAGTCAGTCCCTGGCACATGGTATAAAGTCACCAAATATTTGTTGAATAACATTTTCTCCCTTATTTATAGACCTTATTTCTCCTTCTACTTATGTACAGATCTCCTGTGGGTTGAGGATCTGGAATCAACTTTTCTGGGAGGAGCATTTCCAAGAGCTTTTAGGGGTCAGTATTTTCCCAGCACAGAGGGGTCTGGACTTCAGGCTTAGTAGCAAGCAATGGCCAGGAGGAATCTACCAGGGGTGGCCAGAAACCACCTAGCCTGGCCTGTTTGGTAAAGCTAAGTCATATCCTAGTGGATGCACAAAGACCCAGAGAATTTATAGAGACCCAGCACATAGAGGAGCTCAGTATAAAGTTTTGAATTTGTAAATGAACATCAGTGGTTCTCAAACTTTGATGTGCATCAGAATCTTCTACAGAGCTTTTCCAGAATAAAAGATGCCTTGGCCCTTCTCCAGTCCTCTGTAAGGCAGCTGCTGAGAGTTCTATAAATACGTGTGTGGCATTTTATAGACACAGAGAGCACGTCCCCACAGCCTTATTGGATTCCGGGCCTAGGTTTTGGGGCACGCAGACCACATGTTCTCTGCAGAACCCCGAATGCAGCCCCGTTTACCCAGTGGCGCTCAGGAGCATAGGGGAAAGGGAGCAATAGGAGGTTGCCTGGGGGGCCATTTACCGTAACTCCAAGATGCTGGTCACGTTTCGAGAGGGAAAGATGCGCCGGATGTAGTTGAAGTCACCCACGTAGAGACTCCCGTCGATCCCAACAGCCAGGGCCACCGGGGCCAGCAGCTTGTTGCCTTCGGCGAGGCCATTGCAGCTGGGGCAGGAGATGCTCCGGCGGCGGCCGTTGCCCATGATGCTGGTGATGATGGCGGGCTGCTGCGTCAGGAACTGGTTCTCCCCGGTGCCCTTGTGCAGGATGCCTGGGGGAGGGGTAGACGGGAGGGTTACTGCGGCCTTCTGGGGAGGACACTCCATTGGCCTCCTGGGGTGAGGGGAAGCGACAGGGAGGAGAGAGAAACGAGGACGCTTCAACCTTTGGGGAACTCTCCGATTTCTTTACGATGTGGGGAGAGCCGCAGCGTGAGGGGTGGAGCCCAGTGCTGTGGCTTTGGGCAAGAAGACATTTGTGGGGATAACTGGAGAAGAATTGTGGGGTGCACTAAGGCTGATCCTCTGGGAAAACCCGTGCAACCTTTTTGACATTTAAAAGGCGAAGATGGAAAACCGACAGGTATTTGGAGCCCTTGATGAGAAATGGCTGAGGGAAGGGGGAAGGGTGGCTACTCAAATGTCAGGGCTGGAGAGAAGGTCCTAGACAGGTGACTCGGCCACCTGTGGGAAAGGAGATGTGTTCACGTACCGCTCTTAACGTTGAGGATGTGATGTTTGTCCAGGGACCAGCCACCCAGGTTGGAGGGGTCCAGCTCGAATCCCTGCAGGAGGGCTGTCCTTTTCTCCCAGAGAATTAGACTGGGGCAGGTCTCATACTCAAACCCGACAGACACTGGAAGAGAAAAGGGGGTGGGGCGGAGTAGGAGAGAAGAGGGAGTTTACCTGGTTACTCCAGAGCTCTCCAGCAAGAACGAGAGACATGTGTTCACAGGGATAACAGATTCTGTTCCAAAAACTCGCTCAAAGAGGCGGGCTGATTGCTTTTCTCCTTGTGATTCCACAATATTAAATTCAGATTTGGAGCTGAACCTGACCTTGAAACTTTTCCCAGTAGTACTCTGCGCAGATGGAAAGACCTTTCCAATGAACTACAGGCTTTTAAAAACGACCCCAGTGACGCGGAGGGAGAAAAGGGATCCCTTACAGACCTAACACCACTCCCCTTGAGAGGTGGACAGGACACCGTTTCTCTCAGCCTGCTGTTTACAATGGCATGCATTTATTATATTTCGTGTTATTTATTTCCATGTGCTAGGAGGAAGGCCTTTGGAAGCTTAGTGGCTCAGTGACGAGGAGATCTGGGGAGCAATAGCTTGTGTAAGTTAAGGCACTTTGTATGTTTACTGAGGATTCCAGAAAGTGCCAGGAGAGGCAGGCACCAACAGCGAAGCAGCCTGCCAGTTATGCAGAGATTTTGTGGGGAACAAACCCCAAAGCTGTTTGTAAAAGTCCTCCATTAGCCACGTGGACGAAGGGGAGAGCGAGCTGGGAGGTGAAGCATATTAGTCCTCGCTCGGCTCCAGCTGCACTTCCTTGGGGCTCCATTTTCCCCACGTCTAAAACAGGGTAAGCGAAGCCGCCATTTCTCAGAGGTGTGGCGAGGATAGACGAGGCACAGTGCAGAGATACCGTGCATTTTTAATTGGAACACGGCTCTAGAAATATGAGGCGTTGTTACTACTGCCGTTCCTATTGCATTAAACCCCTAACTATGCGTGTCACCTTTGGGGATTCTCCATAGCTTTATAAAATTCCTGAGATTTAGAAGTGTTCATACGAACGAAGGATGCATTTTATCTTAAAAAAAACCAACCCAAATATTTCCTAACTTGTCCTCTGAAAATGCCAAGAAACAATGATCAAATGACCAATCCAGTAGCAAAGAGAATTGCTAGTGTCTGGCTTGTGGTCTTGATATATTATTTCTCATTAAAAGGAATCAGGGCTCCTTGAAGAAATGGCTGGAACAAGAAATGAACAAAACGAGACCGGGCCATTTTATCATACTGGATGGCAAGGAAGGCATCAAAATCTGTTAGCACCATGTCAAAGGACTTGGAAGTCAACTTGAAAAGGCTCCTACTAACCAAAGATGGGGCCATTTGACCATGAGTAAGGATAATAACTTCAATGCATTGAAACATACTGGATATATTCCAATCCATGAGTTCATAATCGTACTTAAAACACATTAATTTGTCACCATTGGATGATGAATCAACCCATTATATTAAAAACTAGTAAATACAGAGAAAGAATCAAGCACTTGTCGTTTCGTCTTTGAACTGTACCTCAGATAACTAAGCAGTTAATGAGAAAATATCTCTATGTGAAGGTATTCCAGCCAATAGGTGAAGAAAGAATGATAGGATTAAACATCATTTTGCTACCTCTAAGGACCTGATGGACTAGCAGTGAGCATTGGTGACGACTGAAATCACCAAAAAACACACAGCTTGACATTAAGCACCTCCTGATGGATGAACACAGCCCCACCTGCCAAATCATTTTGCCAAAACCAAAAATCAAACTAAACCTGAGAAAGCTTCAAGATCTAATTATCAATTTTTGGGAGATACAAGGAACAGAGGAACATGTTAAATAGCCACAAGTATGCAATCAGAAAACAAACTAACTAACCAGACTATGGGAAATTCTACAAACAACCCAGGTTCTTCAACAAATAAATCATAAAGGTTAAAGACAGACAGGGAGAGAGAGAAAAGAAGATTTGAAAAAATTAAAAAAAAAAAAAGGCTGGCTCGGTGGCTCACGCCTGTAATCCTAGCACTTTGGGAGGCTGAGGTGGGAGAATCGTTTGAGCTCAGGAGTTCAAGACCAGCCTGAGCAAGAGCGAGACTCCGTCTCTACTAAAAAATAGAAAGAAATTAGCTGGACAACTAAAAATATATAGAAAAAATTAGCTGGGCATGGTGGCACATGCCTGTAGTCCCAGCTACTCAGGAGGCTGAGGCAGGAGGATTGCTTGAGCCCAGGAGTTTGAGGTTGCTGAGAGCTAGGCTGATGCCACGGCACTCACTTTAGCCAGGGCAACAGAGTGAGACTCTGTCTCAAAAAAAAAAATTAAATAAATAAATAAGAAAAGAGTTAAGAGAAATCAACCAGTTGAAAAGGTGGATCTTAATGGGATCTTCAGTCAAACAAATAAAATATTAATAACTTATGATATTTATGAGATAATTGAAATATTGAACAATGATGGACTACGCAATAATATTAAGAAATTATTGCTTTTTTATTGTCCTAATGATATTGTTGTTGTGTTTTAAAGATGTTTTTTAGAGCTATGTTCTGAAATATTACAGATAAAGTGATGTGACGTCTGGAAATTGCTTCAGAAAAACATGGGAGGAAGGAGAGTAGATGAGAGTATGGAAAAACAAGATTCATCTTGCTAATGGTGGGAGCTGGAGGACATAGGTCCTCATTATAATATTTGGCCTACTTTTCGATATTGGCTATCATTTTGATATTGGCTAAAGCCAGATATAATATTGTTTTTTTTTTTTTTTTTTTGAGACAGAGTTTCACTCTGATGTCCTGACTAGAATGGGTGCCATGGCTTTAGCCTAGCTCACAGCAACCTCAGACTCCTGGGCTCAAGCAATCCTACTGCCTCAGCCTCCCGAGTAGCTGAGACTACAGGCATGCGCCACCATGCCCGGCTAATTTTTTTTTTCTATGTATTTTTAGTTGTCCAATTAATTTCTTTCTAATTTTAGTAGAGACGGGGTCTCGCTCTTGCTCAGGCTGGTCTCGAACTCCTGAGCTCAAACAATCCGCCCACCTCGGCCTCCCAGAGAGCTAGGATTACAGGCGTGAGCCACTGTGCCCGGCCTTATAATATTGTTTTTGATTAGCCAATGTTTTATATGAAATGCACTAGTTACTCCAATAACTTATTGCTAACTTCATTAAGTTATTAACTCCACTCACTGATGAAGGAAACCATGGAGGCCATATCCTGAGCGTGAGCCACCGGCTAGTTGCACATCCCAGGCAACTGCCTTACTCTCTCCCTCCTGCCCCTCTGCACAATGGGGATTATGGGATGGCCTGCTTGGTAGGGTTATGAGAGGTTACCCAAGACAAAGGATTTAGTACAATGCTTTCTAAACAAAAGGAATGTCTGATAAACACTGGCTGCCAATTATAGTGAAAATTTCTGAGTTTGCTCGTTTCTTATTTTGGTAACTTATCTCTACCCACAGTTCTACCACCAGTCTATTGGTGAAAAGAATATAGGATTCCGGATTTAAATGAACCCCCAGATAGCTTTCCACAAGTAGGAAGATACCAGGTAGGTTGAGACTAATCCATAGCTCACAACTGAGATAACTACAGGACTCTTCTCTTAGGGTGATCTTCCTAAGAACGGGGGAACCATACAATTCCCTTAAGACAAAGCCCTGAACCATGGCATGTGGCTTTCAGAGCTCCTTGAACCCTGTTTTCTGATTCTTGGGGTGTATTCTGTGCCATTTGCCAGTGCTCTCTCTGGAACATGAACTATCCCTGCCCACTCCTCTGCCTTCATCTGGAATTTGCTCCTTTTCCAGTACATTCCAGCTATGTTGGCCTTCTCTCTGTCCTTCAAACTCACCTTGCTTTTCTCTCTGCCTGGAATGTTCTTTCTCTGATTTTCATGTGGTTCTTTCTTGTCATTCAAGCTCTGCTTAAATGTCACCTTGTTGGGTAGCCTTCCCTGAATGCCCCCCTACAGCTGCCCCTCCTCCCCAGTATATATCACTTATTTTAATTTTCTTACTAGCATTTATCACTGCTGGATTATTTCCTCGTTCAGTGCAAATTTATTATCTCAATCCCCTGATAGAATGTAAGGCCCATAGAAGAGGAATCTTGTTTGTCTTCCTGAGCATTGTGTCTTAATCTACTAGGACAGTACGTGACATATACTAGGAGCTCAGTAAGTATTGGTTGAATTAAGGCATGAGTAAATCCATGACTCAGTAAGTGATTGAAACTAGAACATACCAACAGCATCCGAGAGTCCATACACTCGTTGGCCATAAGCATCTGTCTTGTCCCAGACAAAGGTGTAGGCCAGGTTGGGAGAAGCCTGGAATGACTTCTGGAAGAGATGCCCCTCCACCGCTACCATCAGGTGAACTCTGATCAGGTTCAGGGGCACCGTGGACTGGGTCATGGTGATCTTCAGCAGCGACTTGTATCCTGCGGTTCTGGAGCTCAGATAGCGAAGCTTCACGTTGGAACCAGGGAGCTCGATTTCTTCGTGAAGAACCTGGAGGAGAAACACGTGGTAGACACACACCTCACACGCACCCCTGGAGGTGGGCCATTTGGAACCCCGGGGCTGCCTGGCTGCCGCCCCTCTCACCAAAGCATCACACCTTATGTGGGTGCAAGAACCATTTGCCATGGCTGAGTAAGGACGAAAAAAAAAAAAAACCACCAAAACTTTATCCCACACCACAGAGTGAAGGGGCTGAGGTTATGATTTTTGGATTAATAATTATTCTTGGTCACTGTTGTGTTTCTTTTTAAAAACCACACTGTTGGCAAAAGATGTAAATAAGAACAGCAGGCTTTATTGCTAGCTGCGTGCAAGGAGGCCACGAGAGGCTGTAATTATATGAACCTACAACTTCCACTGACAATTGGTATAAAGCAACAGGGAGGCAATAATGTAATATGCCCTCTGTCGTAACACCGATGTAGATCATTAAAGCGCCTCTTATCATGTATCTCTGTGACTAACAGGAATAAAAAGCAATTTGCAGGTGGGTTGCACATATGTATAGTGTTTTTATTTTATTAAAAGCTCCGGTGACTGCCAAAGTCTTGAACGACAACCTGCAACCATCCAGAATGTTCAGGAGGGATTCAAACTTTCCTCTCCAGTGACTATGAATTCTACTGTGCTCCTTCTTTTTGTTTCTCCCTTTTAATACTAGTTTCTGACTCATTCAGGGAGAGACATGCTGGGAGGAAGCTGGCCAGTGGCTTTGGTTAGGGAAGTACTGAGAGTCCCACTCTGGTTCCCACCGTTCCTACCTGAGTCTCAGGCACGATTGGATTCTGTCCAGGGGCAGCGCTGAAGAAGGTGGACAGAGGGGAGGAGATGATGATCGGATCAGGTCGGACAAAGCCACTGAGGTCACAGCTGGGGATGGAGTTCTCCTCTGTCTTCATCACCAGGGTGTCCATGGCGTAAAAGCTATTCCACGGCAGCCACACGGTGCGCTCCTGGCTCATGAATGGGGCTCGCTCGAAGTGCAGAGTCAAGGAAGCGCCCCCATTGGCAATCAGGTCAAACCTGGAGGGAGGCGAATGGGTTCACTGAGAGGGGTGGACTCACCTTCAGACGAAGTAGGATGCTCTGCCCTCCTCGCCCGAGCGCAGTGGCAGGGGGAGAGCCCAGAGGAGAGGAATGTGGCTTTGGAGGCAGACAGGTGGGAGTGGAATCCAAACTCTATCACTTACTGATTGTGTGGCGATGGGCTAATTACTAACTCTCTTTATCTTTAAAATGAAAATAATGATACCAACACTCACAGAGTGGCTGAGAGAATGAAATATGATGAGTGCAGAGGAGAGGTCAGGAAACTATGGCCCATGGCCTAAATGCGGCCCACCACTTGTTTTGGTAAATAAAGTTTTATTGGCACACAGCTATGCCATTTGTTTATGTATCCTCTATGGCTGCTTTCCTGCTGCGATGGCAGAGCTGAGTCGTTGCAACAGAAACCACACGGCTAGCAAAGTTTAAACTATTTACTGTCTGGCCCTTTAGAGAACATGTTTGCTGACCCTTGGTATAAAGCACCTAGCACAGTCCTAGGCTGATAGAAGCGTTCAATAAATAGCGTAGCTATAATGATAGGATGTTAGGACACAGTGGCATTCAATACAGCGTCTTTCTAATCAACCTCTGCTCTGTATCTGATATCTTTAATAATGGTTCTTAAACTATATTCCTGTTTGATCTTCAAGAGCTGGATGGAGGCGTACTACCAGTAAAGTAAAATAAAGGTAGCTCTTTCCCAATTCACAGAAAAGAAGGAGGTTAACAGAGAGAAGTTTCTCAATTTTAAACTTTACTCCTCCACTAGAATCTCAGCTCCCCACGGGCAGTGGTGCTGTCCATCTTGGTCACTTCAGAATATGCAGCAGCTAACAGGGTGCTGGATCACAGTAGAAACTCAATGAAAGTACACTTGACTCTCTGGCTTCACCCAATCTTGGTAACACAGTGGTGTTTTCGGTAGATGTGAAATGAATGAACAGAAGCACATGAATACTAAGGTACACATCAGAGCTCGCGCAGGACAACAGTGTATTAATTACTTGGTTTATGTGTTTATTTATTGGGCATGCATGCTGTGGGGACGGTTTTGCATAGGACACAGAAGAGAGTCAAATGTCTGGAAGCAGAGTTGCTCCTAGATGGCAGTAACAGAACCAACACGAACGTCTGTGGCACACACCACTGTACAACAGATTGCGGGACTCCTCGGAGCTTTCCCAAACGCAACCTGTGACTTCCGTGGCTTCGCAACCTGAACTAGCTGAACAGTCGCCGATCCAGGAGGTTGGATGGATGATCTGGGAAGTGGATTTGGGCCATAATGAGTCAGGAAACAGCTGAGAGGAATGAGGCGGCACAAGGAGAGAACAGATATCAGACCCAGGACTCAGAAACGTCTTCTGAGAGACGTTAGCTCTTTGAGAACACTTGCTTCTAAGATGAACAAGGGCAAGAGTGGCCCCGCACGGCACATACATATCTGCTATCCTAAGGCCTTCAAGTAACTAGCTTTGGCTACAGAAATGCATAAGTGAGAGAGAAATTTAAGGAATATTGAAGATTTGATGTGAATCGTTAGACCCTTGTTTGGGTTTCAGAGGTAGGGTTCTGGAGGCTGGTATTTGTTGAAGCTGCTTGCAAGGCGACCTTAGGAACGTTCGACTATATGGCCAGACTCCTCACCAGAGAAAGGCAAGAACCCCGCTTCTTACCTTTGTGGTGCGTCTGTGGTTGTCCACAGTCCGTTTTATAGGAAAATGTGTTGTATCAGATATATGGCAAGAGCTATCTTTTTCATTTGAAATAGAATGCCATAGTTTGTGTGTCTGTGTGTGTCTGTGTTTTTCTTAGCCCAGAGTGAGGAGTGAGTGTTTTCATTTTTCCATAGATTTCTTTTCTTCTTCTTATCTTTTTCTTTACGTTTCTACTCTATGCCCAAATGGATTAAGGAAATGACAGAGCTTTCATCTTGATGGGGCTGAACGGTACATGTTTCCAATCAGAAGATAATAGGGAAAGGTTGCTGCCTTCACACAGCAGGGTGACTGCTAAATGTATTTAATTAGGCTTCTCTGATTACATGCCACCCCTTCAAAACAGTAGCGAAAACAACACAACTCCTACGGCCACAGATGAAAGCAGAAGGGGATCACCGCAGGACACTATGTCGTGTGGATTCTTGTCACCCTGCATTGCCTTTGATTTAAAATAGGAGTTAGTTTCTAAGAACTACCTTCCCTTCTCCTTTCTAGAATCTGCCCCCAGCCCCGACACTCACACGCAGCCTTTGCCTGACATAGGAAAAGGGGGATGGTGGCTGTCAGCAGACCTGGGAAGGCTTGCCTTCCTGTTCAGTTTCTGTTTTTGACACCACACCAAAAAGCATGGAATGTCTTTGGGGTAGATGCTCCGTGGAGGTCTGGTGTGGTGGGCACTCCAGTCCAGGAGGGGGACCACGTGGTTCCAAGCAACAGCACCATCTGGCCCGTCCTGTGCACACCCTACCCTGAGTAGGTATGAGCCCCACAAAGCTACTTACGTGCCGTCCTGACGGGTGATGGTGTAGCCGTATTTTGGGTACTTAACAAAAGACACGTTCACACCGACCAAGGGAGTTCCATCTGTGGTTACGACTTGGCCTCGGATGAGGGAAACCAAGCTGAGAGAGAAAGAAACACAGGTCTTTGAGCCACATGCAGCAGGACAAAGAGACAATTCCCCACTATCTCTGCTCCCCTATCCTCATCTGGTCCCTAAGGCAAGGAGGGGACTGTCAACGTTAACTTCTAGCTTCACCTGAGCACACCTCACAGAGAACGACGGACCACAGGGGTCTCAGTGCTTTGTTTTGCCCTAGGAACAAAACTTGTGACATTTTGGGGTGAAATCCATGTGCAGCATCTCCTGTCACTCAGCGGGCAGTGGGGTCTCCTGTGTACCTTCTACTTGGCCTTGCTTCATCCTTGACATCATTTGGCTTTTGTCTGGCTGCCCCTCATCACTCGCGAGTGTGTCTTAGCCTGGCGCAGAGAAGAGCATGCTCGGGTGAGAGCTTCCCCATCTGGCGACTTATTTCCCTTTTTTGGCTTTGGAGGAAGGCCAGGTTACTTTCCTCCTCGAGGCTAGGATGTCAGAGGGGTGCAAGGAAGCATGCAGAGGTTTTTATGAGGCTGGGACATACACATACATGGTTCTTGCTGCCCTCTAAGAGCAACATTTTTCATAATTCATGAGAGCCTGAGAACAAGAGAACACTGGGGATTTTTTTTTTTCTGGTAGAAATATCTTAGATTCTGGATTTTATGTAACTACATGTTCTCTTACGTCACATTCCTGCTGTCTTGGGGAGGGATGGTTGAAATTCTCCACAGTGTGTGTCCTTCCAGAGTCAGGGAAAGTCCCCCTCTCTCCAGGCCATAGTAACTAGAACTTTCCAAAGAATGCCAGTGTCCAACCAGCTACCTCTGGGAGATCCTATAAAGCCATGGAGATGCTACAGTGTTCTATGCAAAGTCCACGGAGGGAGAATATACATGTCTCCTCTCAGCTGAATTTTCTGGAATTATGGAGAAACGGGATGATGAGAAGCTGCATTTCTGCACTGAGCCCCCAGTCGACCAGACATATCTGTAGCTGCATAGCTGGCCTTTAAGACACTGGACAATTTGGCGAAAGCAGAGAGGTTCTTGGGCTCCCCCGTTCCTGGACACATTCCCAATTTCTGGACTAGGTAATCAACTGACATTTCCTTTGCCAGGATCTTGTCCAAGTCTGCTCAAATTTTGGAATGCACTGACTTTTGCAATCCTGGGTGTCCTGAAAAGTGGAGAGATGCTGTCTCCAGGCATCTCTCTTTTTATTAGCAATACCCCCCACTGTTCAACTACAACCCTTTGATGATCTCAGAAGTGTTTGGACTGTTCCACTGACAGCTCTAATTGTCTACTACTGGCTGCCTAACAAATGAATATCATTTTTAGCTGGTTCCAACCACAATGCTGGAATCTTTGAAAGTGGAAAACTAATTTATGAAAATAATCCTTTTGTTCAATTCCATTTTCTTATCTTAGCTCAGACTAAGATTTCTTTAAGGCCTTACCAGACACTATTTTAAAATCAACGATGTGTGTTGACGACCATAAGGTACACAGTGCTCGTCATGAGAAAACAAAATGGGGAGTACGTTCCACAGTGTTTTTTTTTTTTCCCCTCTTCTTTTTTTCTACAACTGCTATTTCTTTTGAGTCATTCTTGTAGCATAAGACTTTGCAGAGCGCCATCAGAATAAAAGGGGGCTGGGTTGCCTGTAATTTCTACCTTCTGTTTTTCTAAATCTTCATTGTTGCTGGCTACCTGTGGTTTCTAGGCAGTCAATTTGCAGAAAAGATTCAGCTAAGACATGCTATCAATTCATTTCTATTTATGATTATTGATGTGTAACAATTATCGCATTATCTAGATAGTGAGATCTGCTGTATAAATTATAGTGGTGGAGTCAAGGCATTTTAGTTATTTTTGTACGCCATTATCTAGGGGAACGCCTTTTTCAAAGTCTTGAATTAAGTTCTTTTTTACTCCTTGCTTTGTCCTTCATTATTTGTCAGATGATAATGCACTGAGATTCACGTGCTCACTGAACTCCAACCTGTGTTGTGGAGTAGCATTTTGTATTTCTGAGTAACGTATCCATGCAGACATGCTGGAGAGTGTGGGCTCATTTGGGTGCTGCTATTTGTTGTGATGTTCAAAGCTTCAGAGAAGCTTTCTCTAAAGCAACTTTCTTTCTTTCAGGTATCTTGGGCTGCTGTAGTCTACTGCCTAGGCTGGGGTTCCTGCCTGCTTGCCTGTACCTTGGCTCTAGCTCAAGATGCCTTCTGGAAGTGGTAACAATTACTGAGGATGATAAGATTAAATCAGAAGGGACAGGTGAAGAAAGAGTGTGAAAGGGAGAGTATCAGGAAATGTATGCATTTGGGGTAGAATTAATGAAATACTAATTAGGAAGCAGATTGAAACAGACCACGGACCTTCAGAGGATGCATTTACAGCATGAGCAAATCATACACAAACCCCACCTAAATGCTCATGGCCTAGCGCAAGCCCTGCCTGGTCATGGGTCTCTGGCAAGAAGAATCACGTTCATAATTGCAAGGAAGCACACCTACAGAAACCATTCCTCACTAGGATCTAATAAGCAGAAAAGTATATAGAGTTTTTTTGGTCAGAGATTTGTGGCTTTTTTTTTTTTTTGAGAGTTTCATGTATTAAAATAAATAATAATAATAATATTACTGTGTGTCGTATCTGTCAAAGTCAAATAAAATATAAAGACAAATCTCTAAATGTAAAATGTTTTCTTTGAGAAGCAAAAATTGCAACTCAGGCCCTACACACAGACCAGTATGTCTGAAGAACCAAGAGAAGGCTGGAGGTTTTTATAAGGAGAATGCTACATATTGTTTTGAACAAAAAGCTCATTGGCACCAGTAAAGTTCTGGGGAGCTGGCAAGCTCTGACTCTGAGTGATGGCGGTGGGTAAAACTAGTCTTAGAGTTACAGCAGGTTGTTTCAGCAGTTATTAGATAAAACTGGTTTCAGGTTACGGCAGGCAGTTTCGGCAGCTAGGCTCGCAGAGAGTTACATTCCTGGAGCAATGTTATGTGCTCTGAGTGCTTTTTTTCCCCTGGCCCTTTCCCCCCTGTTATAGTTGGGTAGGACAAGAATGACTCCATTAGTATGATCAACTTTCACATATAGAATGCTATTATTTCACTTTTACTAATCAAGAAAATGAGGTTTATGGGCCCAACATGACACAGCTAGGAAGTGCCGGGGCTGAAATAGATGAGGGCTGAAATTATTTTTCCGTTTCTATTATTATTTCTTTTCTATTTTATTTTTAATAAAACCAGAACAGAGAGAAGCTAAAGTTATTGATCTAAGGTAACCTTGTTAAGAACCCTCATATTCAAAAGAGCTGCCAGGAACAGGGCTGTACAACTTTCCAGAGAGCTCTAACAGGCTGTAGAACTGGCTGTGCGGCCGTCTGCTGCTTTCCCATCCCACCTGGCTAGGCTGTCTCAGGGAGGAGTGAAGTCCGAGGTGCGGCCTGACAGTGTCTCCTCCCCAGAGTCTCATGGTGGAATCGGGTGGATCGGGGGAAGCCCCAGGAGAATCACTTGTAAAGTTAGGGGCTCCGGTAAAAGGTGAAGTCTGGCTGGAAGCCTGGTGGGGCAGCATACTTGCTGAGTTGCTCCTGGGCCTACCTGTGCAAGGGAGGATGAAGATAAAGATGGCACCGTGGGGGTTGTCAGAGGAGAAAAGGGGCCAGAACCGTCCTGCTCAAGTTCCTAGTCCCTAGAGGTTTTGTGAAAAAGAGCCCAACCAGCAGTGTTTATTTCTCCATGTGAAGGAGTACAGAGACAGAGTGGGGTACCCCCCATCCCCACATCAGCATACACCATCCACATCTGCACTGGCCCAAATGAGGGTGAGATCAATCATGTGCAGCCTGGTCAGAAGAAGACCGCCTGCCTCTCCTACTCCTCCCTCTGCACCCTCAGAATCAGAAACGGTGTCTAGAAGAGAGAAGGGGATATGGTGGGGATATGGTGGTGGTGGTGGGCGGAGTGTCTCGAAACTAGACCTTCCCTTTGCTCTCTGCTCCAGGAGGAGCACAGTTCTAAATTGTCCTAGGGTGGCCAGGTGCAGTGGCTCACGCCTGTAATCCTAGCACTCTGGGAGGCCGAGGAGGGAGGATGGTTTGAGCTCAGGGTTCGAGACCAGCCTGAGCAAGAGCGAGACCTCATCTCTACTAAAAATAGAAAGAAATTAGCTGGACAACTAAAAATATAGAAAAAATTAGGCGGGCATGGTGGCATATGCCTCTGGTCCCAGCTACTCGGGAGGCTGAGGCAGGAGTTTGAGGTTGCTGTGAGCTAGGCTGACGCCACAGCACTCTAGCCCAGGCGACAGAGTGAGACTCTGTCTCAAAAAAAAAAAAAAATAAAAATTGTCCTAGGGCAAAGGGAAGGCCAAGTTGATGATAAAATAAATCCAGAACTTGGCCCCAGGATATTCATCAGCCTCAAATTAGCAACTGACAGCAAAAACAAATTTGAGAAAATATGGAGTGAAATGCAGTGGCACAATGCTCTGCACACAGAAGATAACTAGGAGATGCAACAGATGGGATTGCTATGAGGATTAGAGATAATCTACAGAAAGTCTCCGGTTCATCCTAGGTGCTCAATAAATTCTTGCAACTGGCATCATCTTGACTCTAAGATGCCATGAATGATAGGTTGTGTTATCAAGATAATAACAGCTTTCAAAAATACTCTACTGAATGAATGATTCAGCAATGTTCAAACAAAAGCCACCATCAGAGGCATTATAAAGAGAGATTTAAAGTCATGACAATAATGTCATAAAATAACAGATCATAAAAATGATTTAAAAACCAGGGAATCAACAGGTATCTCCAGCAGGTTGTGGGTGGAAGGTGGTCAAATCCTGCAGAGATACCAGGACTCTGTTCTGGAGCCCAAGTCGAAGTGAGGAAAGTGGCCCTTATGAGCTACAGCGGGTGGGGGGGAGGACGGAGAGGGGAGATGTCTCCAGGGGCCCCTTAGTTTTCCAGCCAACTGGGTCCATGGAAAAGCTGGAGCACTTCTTCCTGCTCCAATAGGAAAAAAGCCAGCGACTTCAGCAGCCTGCAGGGACAGAGGGTGCCTACCTGCTGTTGAAGGGGTTGTCTCCAGGAATGATGTGGGTGCTATCCTTGCCCGCCAAGAGCTTGATGCGGTCGTAGAAAGACTTCACCGCGGGCCAGTCCGTCTGGCCCTGTTGAATGATGTCCAGGGGGTCCCGGGACCCCCGGCAGAGCAAGCTGTTCTGACAGGCTGACTGCAAGCAGCAGTCAGGGTCCAGGCAATCCACCAGGCCATCTGGAAGGGCAGAGGCAGAGCCAGGGTCAGCGGATTTTCACGGCACAAAGATGCTTGGAGTTGCTAACACCTTTGTTACCAGCGCAGGCGTGAGCAGCATCAAACCTTCCCAAGGGCCTGAGGTGGCAGGTTACACACAGCAAGCCTCGTATAATTCCAATCTATACGCATAGAAAATAAAAGACTGAAAGGAAATAATTGAAAATGTTGACAAATGGTTATCCCTAGCTAGTATAATAGATTGGTGCATTTCTCTTTGTTTTCTTTATTATGCCTTTTTTGGGAATGTCTACATTTTTCTACTATGAACAAGTATTATTTGAGTGGTTGGAAATAAAAACAAACACTTTGCTTTTACGAAAACACAGCACAAAATATTACCCATAGCCAGTTCCTGGGGCTTGTGCTAATAGGTGCGCAAGTAATCAAAACACGTGGGATCTCTTAAATCTCGCTTTAATGGAGAAAAGCATTTCATCTCTGCTCCCTCTAAGCCGGGGAGAGGACTGCTGACCAGTTGGAAAACCAGTGGCTGTGAGTTTTACATTTTCCAGGAAATGCAGAGAAATCAATGGCTTTAGCTTGGAAATGCAGAAATTAAAGCCATCGGTTTACCCAGTTGTTTTTGATTCTCCTTCCTGTATGCCTGCAGGACTTGGAACGTCCTGATTTATTTGCCTAGATTCCTGCCCCTTCATCCCTTTTCCTAAGCTGATTCCTATCCACTCATCTACCATTCAACAAATACTGGAGTGTTGTCCACGTGCCGGAAATAAAACAGTGAGCAAAGAACCACGGACGTCTGTCCTTAAGGAGCTGACAGTACGTTGGGGGAAACAGACATGACCGACTCATCTTTTAAGGCTCAGTGTAGATGTGGCCTCCTCCTCCAGGAAGCCTTCCTGATGATGACCTGGACAGGTTATTGTTCCAGACTGAGTGTTTGTGTTCCTCCAAAATTCTTAAGTTGAAATTGTAATCCCCAATGTGATGGTATTAGGAGGTGGGGCCTTTGAGAGGTAGTTACATTATGAGGGTGTAGCTCTCATTAAAGGATTAGTGACCTTATAAAAGAGACCCCAGAGAGTGCTCTAGCTCTCCTTCCGTCATGTGAGGACACAACAAGAAGACTGCCGTCTATGAACCAGGCCACGGGCCCTCACCAGACACTGGCGATCTGCTGGCGCCTTGATCTTGAACTTCCCAGCCCCCAGAACTGTGAGAAATAAATGTTTATTGTTTAAGCCACCTAGGCTATGGTGTTTTTTGTTATAGCAGCCCAAATTGACCAAGGCAGATCAGGCATTCCTGTTCTGTACATCCCTGAATCAGAGGTTCTCAAAGAATGGTTCTGCATCAAAATCCTGAGAGGAGAATCCTACGGACAGGATCCAGCCCACCCCAGAACTCCCCAGGGAGAGCCTCCAGGAGCAGGTCCTGGAATCCGCATTTTAACCAGGATTCTCATGCACAATAAATTTTAGAAACTGTTGTTAACGCCAACTTCCTTACACTGGAATTAATTATCTCTTTATGCTTGCCTCCCTATCTGGAAAATGAGCTCTTTCAATAGAAGAATAGTGTCTGATCAATTTCTATATTCACGCCTCACTTAGTGCCAAACACAGAACTGGGCACACAACGAATGTTTGTTGAATGAATAAACGATTGTCTCCCATTCCTCACATGTCTGTGAGGGCTGAGGACGAGAATGTTCAGGGTGGTGTTTGCTTTGTGGAATTTTCTATTAGAATGGATGAGTTGGCCAACCCTTACTCACTCTTCTGGAAATCGATTGGAACAGAGTGGAGAAGCTTGGAGAATAACTTGCTTGTACCTCCTGGATTTGATAGAAAAGCATTTTTGGGGCCATAATTATAACATAGAAACATGTACTCAAACCCTAGGCTTTGCCTTGACAAACACTTGTATTGGAAAGGTGAATCACAGGCCTGGCTGGGTGCTTTAAATTTACTACAATGTAATTTTTTGGCATTACCCTTTTTGTTCGGTTCCGCTAATGAAATTGAAATATGTAATTTCACCAAAGTTCCACTGTAATTTAGCAATTAATGTACAATTATTTTAATGCATTACTTTCTTTTTAGCAAACAAACAAATTAGGAGGTTGCATGTTTTGCTTGGCTTTAAATTACTAAAACTAGCCTCTCATTTTCCACATGGGCAAATGTTGCTCATGTGCCTCATAACACATTTGGATTTACAGAATTTCCTAGAAATGCAGACACAGGAGGGTGAGCAGGCACACACGCTTTAAATTTAGAGACTTTCGAAATCAAGGCTCTGAACATCTCCGGTGGATGTGCCGGCTGAATCAGGTACTGCTCGGAGCCTAGCAAACCTCAGACCCCAGAAACAGCGCTAGAGAGTGTATCTCAGCAGCAGGGTGATCCTAAGGGATTGTTTCGGATACACATTCAGATTGCTCAATCTGGATCAGGGGGGCCACTGGCAAAATAAGACAAAGCAAAAAAGAGCACGTAGAATTCTGCCTTGACTATCACCTTCCATGGACCACCTCACTGGACAGATGGGATCTACCAGGAAATGCCTGCTTCGGATTTTAAAAATAACCCACAGAGATATGTTGGCAGCGCTTCCTTCAGCAGCCGCAGAAGCGTCTCAGGTGAGAAGAAACTCACTGTTGTTAGCATTATAGATTTCTTTAAGGTCACCGGCCTCTTCCGATTAGGAGTGCCATCCATCTCTGGTGGCCTTTCTGTCCGCAAGCTGGTGACGTGTCTCCTCCCCCGCCGCCCCATTCACTTCGAGGACCTCTTTGAGCTCAAAGAATAACTTAAGACAGTTTTCCTGTTAAGCACTGCACATTTTTCTCCTCCGCCCCCTCCAGCCTGCCACTCTTTCCGGGCTTGTGACTGCTTCAGAGCTGTGCACCTCAAATGTCCCCACGGTTTTGTTGGTCCTGGGCTTTTTATCGAAGAGCCCGTCTGGCAGGAGATGGCCTAAACACAGAAGCCACGGCAGACAATAAATGCTACAAAGGGAAAAAATAAAAACCCGGATATGAATGATTTCTTCCTACATATTTGTATTTACCTGCTCCAGGGATTGTGTATTTGGGGATCCCACCCGTCTTTACCCGTGGGCTTACGTTATGCCCTTAATGACCTCATCATGCCGCGCGATTACGGGCTGCTGCCGCCGAACACTTTCGGACAACACCGTGAACTTTCAATTGGCACTCCAATCTCCCGGTGGCCCGTCAGTCACGAGAATCGCGTCTTTATGCCAGCAAGCCCCGTGGATGGAGTCTGACATTGCAATCTTCAGTAAATTACCCTGTCACTGACAATCTTGCAGTTATCTCGCAAACAATCAAGCAGGCAATCAAACTGTTCTGAATTGCCGGTTCAGGACCTGAGAGGCAGCCGATGTCTCCATTCAGCAGCGGCGGGAAAGCGGCTCAGCCCCCCCATGACATCGGGCGCTTTATTTATTTATTTGTTTGTTCGTTTGTTTGTTTGTTTATTTACCTACCTACTTATTTGTTTGTCTGGTTGGCTTTTGCCTGGTGAGGGTGGTGGGGGGAGGTCCCGATTCTGACTCAGCGGTTACGGCAAAGCGACTTAGGCCACCCCAGTCGGGCCCAAGGAGGTGGCACACGTCCGCTTAATCTTACTTCACTCGGTGAAACGGGGCCAAGGAGAATTTCCGTTAGAGCGAAGGCTAAATCGCAGCTCTGGCTCTATTCTACACACACACACGTCATATGCTAATTGTCACGGCGATCTCAGGGAAATGTGGACGTGGGGAAACTTTCTGGGAACAATGCTGAGGCATTCTTTTCATTGCTTTTGATAAAAAAAAGAAAAATCAGAGATATTTTTCTGTGCAGTTCTGGCAACGTAAAGCAGAAATCATTTGAAATAATGCTGAATGGAATCCTTTGGATTAGAAGTCCCGAGGTAAAAAGCCAAAAAGTCTACACAGCAACAAAAGTGAGAGCCCGGCCTCTGGAATCAGATGGATTTGGGTCGGAAGCTCATCTCCCTTAGTTCCCGGCTGCGTGAGCTTGGGAAGGTAATCAACCTTGCCGAGCCTCAGTTTCCCTGCCTTTAAAACTAAGTTATAATAGTGCATATGCCATGGGTTACGTGATGGAGAATAAATGAATTGGTATCGAGATATATATAATGTCAGTGTGGCGTGTTCAATGAACTATAGGTATTACTATAACCAGATACTCTCTGAAGTTTTTAACTTTTTATAAAAACTAGACATGAAAATAAATGAAACTAATATCCCTTTATATTTAGAGTCATTCACCGGTATGAGCTCTGGGCTGGTTGAATCTTGGCAAGAATACAGGTTTCCAAACAGTGATTGGTTCATAAAATTAATAGTAATAATAGATGCTACAGAGTGAGCAGAATTTACGTATATTATTGATTTAAATCTTCATGGCAATCTCACAAAGGAGAATAACGTAACCTTTTAAACTTCAGACTCTGGAAGAGGGTGTCTGGAGCTGTTGACCTTGGGCAATTAACTGCTCGGTGCCTGAGTTTCCCTCATGATCATGATTTTAGAAAATGCTGTCGGGGGGATTAAAGCAGTTATTATATACACAGTACTCAGAGCAGCACTTGGTACAGTGAGTGCTCAGTAAATTGTATTGTCACTATTGTCACCGTATCACCCACCCCACAGAGGACAAAACGGAGGCTTAGAGAAGCTGCTGGAAGTTATCCAAGCGGCTAAGAAGCAGCTATGAGTAAAAAGTAGAGAAAGACAACCAATGATATTGTCACCCTTTGCCTTTATTATTGGAAGGAGCAGACATTGCCCCCCAAAAGGGCGTCTGAAGACAGGGCAGTGGACACCCGTTACCCAGGGACAGAGTGGGCTGCCGTGAGATTTAATCACTCCTGAAGGCCTGTCTGCTCCTACAGCTGGGAAAGAACTTGGCTGGTTGAAATGAGCATCTGAAAAGGAATCAGCATGAGAAACAAGATGCCTGGGAATTCATTCCTGGCAACGCAGGCTGCTGAGCACCCCGGTGTTTACCTGGGAGACTCAAAGCCCCCTTCGGCTGTTTACCACCGGGACGAGGTGGCACTTAGCTTCTGTGCTGCCTATACGATTGCGTCGGCCATTTCCAGCCCCTGTCTGGTTTGTTCTGCTAGATCTTAAAAGGAACGGAGCTCCTAAGTAGCCAGGGGATTAGGCTCAAAGTTTTAACTGAACGCTTACTGGCAAAGCCGCGCTGGGTGGGGAGGAGGCCCCGTGAAATCAGAGAGGCTGTGAGGCAGCCGCAGGGCACATCTGGGCATTCCAGAGTCGCTGACACGCTGCCTGGAAGAGGCTGCCTGTGTCCTTGCATCATGGCTCTCACAGGGGAGGGCTCCAGGACTCAGAGGATGCGTATGTCACTTATTTTCCCCTTTGGTCTTTGTAAACTGGGCGGCTTATGGAGAATTCGAATGGAAGCATTTTGTTCAATTAATTTTTGGTACCTTTTGGTAGCTTGCTATGCAAGCGACTCCCTTTCCAACCTGCATGACCTCCATGGCTTTCTGAAAGGCTTCAGAGACACACCGAAGTTTACTTTTCTCAGTTTCATCTTGTGACAGGGTGGCACACATTCATGACAGGTGGCACACATTGACTCCGACAATTCACTGCAGGTCCCGTGGGTAGCTTTGCTACTGTCTCCACCCAGCACCTCGTTGGGAACTGGTCAGAAGCTCAGATTTTAAAAAGGAACAACCCTCTTTCCAGACTATGGTTTGATGGTACCACCAACCACCAAATCTACCTTCCCTACTAATTGGGCCAGGAGGCCTTAGCGTGAGTTGGTTAAAAACGTGAGCTTTATAAGAACATACTCTGAGCTATTCACAGGTGTTTGAGAACAGGCAAAGTTAATCGATGATGCTAGAAAGTCAGACATTGTAGTTTCCTCTGTGGGGCGGTATAGGCTGGGAAAGGGCACAGGGAAACCCTCTGGGTGCTGGGTGTGGTCTTGATCTTCACCTTAGTCACCTGTCTACACAGGCGAGTTTACAAAGTGGGGTAATAATGATGATACCTTGGGGAAGACAATCACGTAAGATACTTAGGACAGTTGCGAGCACCTAGTTACCCACTAAGTGCCTCTGAGTCATTTCTACTTTTTTTTTTGTGATAGGTCTTCTTGACATCATATACATTTGTTTACCCACAGAGAGCTAGGTAATTGCCAAGTTCTCATTTTCCCAAGAAAAATACAGGTAGTCCAGGTGGTAACCCCAATAAACCTGATGGCCACGTTTGAGATCAGCAAGTGAAGAGGACGCGGAAGTCAACGAAGCTGTGGACAGAAGGGAAGAGGCAACAAGTTGGGGCAAGAGAGAAGCCTGGTGCTGTTTGCTCTTCATGGTGGGAGCAGGAAGCGGCAGAGTCCCGGGGCACGGGTGCTGGCCGGCAAAGGCCAAAGGCTGCTGCTGGGTTTTAGTTAGAGACAGGCAGGGGTTCTTGAGTAAAAAGAAAGATGACAACCGTAGGATGGGTCTGTGCCTTGGGTGTTAGTTTGTTTTAAGGTAAGCTCTGGCAAGGCATGCCTAAGGTGGGTGGGACCCCGGGAAAATGTAAAATATTTTTGTTGGGATCCTGTCTGTATAAATAATTTGAGTCACCCCAAATCATCAGGTAAGCACCATTCTGGAATCCGGATCTCACAAGACCTTGTAAAAGAAATACCTCTCTGGCCAGCAGGAGCAATCTGCTCACCCGGCTGCCCTCTGGAACAGGGGCTGGCCATTGGGATATCCCACCAACACAAATCCCAAAACAACTTGGGGCATCTGGTCGACCTCACATGCAGAGGGTTGACTAGCACCGTGCAGGAGATAAACAGGGACTAGGGTTCATGTGGGTTTTAGTCTGGCCTGGGGTGCTCCTCCCAGTTGGCACTGCTGACCCTGGCTAGTCCCTGACACTGGGGGAGCACTTAGAAACCTTCAAGAAAGTCACTCTGAAGCTCAGGGCCTGCTAAGATGCCGGGATTGGCCCCAGTCCCTACCCCACTTGCCCAGGGTGACACTGGGCTCTTGGCCCAGTTAGAAAAATAGCAAATGAATATGGTCTTTAGAATCAGAATGGTTTGGTTTTCAACCTGGTCTATTACTGATCAGCTATGTAACCTTGGGCAAGTGACTGAACTCCTGTGGCTCAGTTTTCCAATCTGTGGAATGGACTTAATAGCACCTACTACACCGAAGTGCACAGAGATGCTAGAAGACAGTGCATATGAAATGAGACGATGAATGTGTATGTAGCACTTGAGACAGAGGAAGGGCTCAATACACGAAGGCTACTCTTGCTGATAGTTCCTGCTCTCCACCAGGGAAGGGCACTGTTCCATTTGCATTTTACCCAATGCCTGCTGACAAGCTGGAAGTGAGGGATAATTGAAAGTATTCTGGCTTGATGTAACTAAGAAGTGAAAGGAACGGGCAGGGCTGACTTGATTTAACCTGGCAACATGAGATTAGTTCTTCGTTGCCTCCGTTAGGTCTCCCGCGTTGCCAACCTTTTAAAGCAATAGATTGGCTGACAGGGTGCTCATTTGGAAGGTTTCACCTGCCATCAATACCCCGGCTGCCTGATGCACCGTCGTTCCTCAGGCATCTCCCTCCCCCAACCCCGAGCAACGGCCATCCTTAAATATCGCAAGAAGTGAAACCGTATTTGTGCTCTCTCCGCAAGGCCTGTTGGAAGTTTTCCTATTACTTCTTGCCAATTCTTTTTGTCAGCCTCTGGGTTCCAAGGCCAGAGATCCTTGCCCCAAAGCCCCTTCTGGCCTTTCTTATGACTTAGCAATGGAAGATCGATCACGTCTGACCAGAGATCTGGCAGCACAGAGACCCCACTGAGCGCCGTTTGCCGGCTTTTCTACTCCTCAGGATGTGGAGAAGGAAGCAGCGACAGCTTAGGAAAACCAAGGCTCCGTTACCAAAGGCAGGAATATGATCCAGGTAAGGTCTCTTTTTTAACAGGACTCTGGCTGTATCTTGAAGCCACTGGCAGAAATTTTTGTCAATGAGCTTGCGGTATTTGTCCAGCAAGCTCATTTTTTTTAAAAAAATGATTCTTCACCAAAAAACTAAACAAATGGACAAAACCCCAAAACAAATATTATTAACAGAAATCTTTTAAACCAATGCTTCTCAAATTCTAATCAGCGTCTGAATCCCTCAGGGATCGTGACAGAAGGAAGATTCCAGTCCCGTGGTCCCGGGGTGGGGTGTGAGAGCCTGCGTTACTTACAAGTACCAGGTGACGCCAACGCTGCTGTCCCGGGCACTGTATTTCCAGTGGCCGGGCTCTAAGCCAGCGTTGCTCAGGGTGTGTCCCTGATCACCTGCCCTGAAGGATGTCGAAATGCAGATTCCTGCTGTCACCCCTGACTGACTGAATTCCTGGGAATCTATATTTTAAATAAGATTCCCAAAATGATTCTTTTGCTCATGAGAGCTTGAGACCCTCCATGCTGAATTACTGAAAATACCTTTCAAATTTTGACAGCAGTACATCTGAGGGACTAAAGCAGCTTTTCCAAACTCTGTCTCCTATGGGAGGATAATAGGGGTTTCCGGAAGCACAGAAGTGGGGGTGGGACCAGAGTATCTATGCTCAAATACAATTTGGGAGTCATCAGTTAAACAAAGTTAAACTGGTTTCTTTATGACAGGTCTTCCTGGAGCCTTTGCTATGTGCATAATGAGTCTTTAATATTGTGATGGAACAGGCGGCTTTTCCTGACCATGGACCCCTTTTGGCTCAGAGCATCTCCCCGCAATTGTATCTAGTGTAAAATGCACTTCATGAGAACACAGGGCTCCCGGCTTGGAGGCTCTGTCTTTGGAGGGACCAGCCAAGCCTTTAGCTACTCAGTAGTCAGAGAGCAGCCCCATCCTTGACCGACTTCTCACAAAATGCAGATCTTTGGGTGATCAGGCCCAACACCAGCTATATCACACTACGAACACGTGTGCTTTGGGCCCCCAGGGCTTATCGAGGCCAATGCATTTCAGAGCAGGGAGCCTGTGCTAGGTGACGACATCCTGGGTGCGGTAGGATGGAAGTGTTAACGGTGACCGCGTCTAACGAGAGTGATGGTTGGTGGTTAGGAAGAGCTTCCTCGGCGCCAGGTACTGCGCTAAGTCCTTCACACGCATCCCCTTATTAAGTCACCACCAGAACCCTGGGCATTATCAACATCCTCATTTATAGATGGGGGATGGGGGATTTACGCAGAGATAATAACTCGTCTATGACCATGCTGCTTCTTTGTGGGTGGGCTGGGTTTTGAACCCCATTTGCTGCACTCTGAAGCCTCATCCTGCACAAAGCTTCCGTGTAAGGTTGTGTGACTGTTAAACACTATGAGTGTCCAACACACAGGAGCCCGTTGTGCCCTCTGCCATGACATGCTCGGTGCCTACACAAGCTCTTTTATCGAAGGCAGGACTAAGTCAAGCAGAAGCGTAATAAATACATAGTGGGGGGGATTTATTTTTCAGAAGACTGGGATGCAGAATGTTTTAGCGGACCTTCTGCCCAGCTCCTAGCTTCCCCTAGCTCTGACTCAGGGGAGTCCCAACAGGGCTGGCCCCCTCCGCCAGTTGCTAAAGGCCCCCATGCTTTCCCAGGGTGTGCTGGCCACCCTCCACCCAGACGTCACCCAGCAACGCTCGCAAGAACCCTTTGAGGTGGACTCTATGATCTCCATTTTGCAGATGAAGAAACTGAGGCTCAGAGGGCTTAAAGGTCTTGCCCAAGGTCACAAAGTTAGTAAATGATGTAGGAATGATGGACAACTGCCCATCAACTGCCTGTCTATCCCCAGAGCCTCTCGACTTCTGCTCTCCATTCTTCACAGGAGGCTGTGAGTAGTCACAGCCATATAAAGGTGTTCCCTGAATGTCATAGACCTTTGCAGCGGAAATGCTGAGGCTTCAGGAAACATGTGCATTTTCTAGTTGTTCTCTCTCCCGCCTCCCTCCTTCCTTCCATCCTTTCCTGCCTCCCTTGCTCTGCTGACTCTCAACCCAGAAAGGGCCCCTGGGGATGATCTCAAGTGATTGGAAATTTCCTACCTTGGACAGCCCCGACAGGCCTCTCTGGCACGGTCTCGCCCTTGTTAGCCCAGAGCCGGCTTTTATACCGGGGGGATTTCTATGTTGGCTACTGCTGTCTCCCCCCCTTTACTGCAACAAAAACCTTTGGCAACAGAGAGCAGGGGCCTTTGCTCTCAGCCTCTGATCTCCCCAAATGCTTGCCCTCTGCCGGCTGCCCCCAGCCTCTCGCTGCCCCCGCTACCCTGCTCTGCTCCTCATCAACCTCCATTTCAGAGTCCGCTGACAGGTCAGACAGAACAGAGCCAACGGCTGGCGAAGCCCAGGCCCGGCAGGGGGTGGCAGCCTGGTGCCAGACAGTGACCTGCTGGGTCCCTCACAAAGAAAAGGGGCTGTCACCACCGACACCTCAATGCAAGAAGCTGGAACAGTTACTTTCTGCCTGAGGGGAGACCTTGTCTCTGCGGGGCGGTGGAGCATTGGCCCAGAGCTGGGTATTAGCACGGAGGCATGGTGCTTCTCCTCCTGCTGCAGGGAGAAATGCCTTCAGACTGCCAGTCGGGAGAAGGGCCCAGACTCAGCTATAGCACAGGCTTCCTGCTGCATTATGGAAATTGGAAGTACTAATTCCTAAACAGTGTCGTTCCTAAACGTGGCCACGGCCATGCTTTGCACACTCCCTGGAGATGTTCTCACTTAGTCTTCACGTCTCCTCTGTGGGATAGGGGTAGGATCCAGCATTGCACTGCCAACTCGGACCACAGGATCACATGGGCAGCAGATGACCTGATCCAACCCCAGATCTGCAACATCGTGGCTGTGTGGCCTCGGGCTAGTCACTTTACCTCTCTGAGCCTCAGTTTCTTCATCCGAAGAATGGAAGTAACAATCACACCAACTTAATAGGGCTGTTGCAAAAGATTAAGTAAGCCTTATACAAAAGCATTTAGTATAGAGAAACCATTTGTTTATTCCCATTTTACAGATGGAGAAACTGAGGCCTAGAGAGGGTAAGTTACTTGACTAAGCTTGGGCAGCTGCTAGTGGGTGGTAACGCGGGTTCACACACAGCCGGCCCAGGCCCAGCCTTGCTGCCCTTCCCTCCTCCGCGCCTCTCCAAGCAAGCAGTACTTCAGGAGTCTGGGGTTCACCCAACAGGGATCCTCACCAGCTCTGCCTTTCCTCTTGTTTTAAAGGAGGATCACCAGGCGTGCACACCTAGTTCACGAGCTCACAGGAAGTCAATATATGGGATGAGCAAAGTCAACAACACAGACCAAGAGCAGTATAACCATGTGTTTGGATCTTACTGAAAAGAAATGATGTATCTATTTGGATTTTCTTTGCATTAATAAAATGGTTTCATCAGTGGTACATCGTGACTCAGGTGTCATTGTCTGTATGCATGCCTTTTTTTGGTCCTAAAATGAAATTTATGTCTCCCCAGATAATCTGTTGAATAAAAGATAACTGCTTCCTATCCCACACACTTCTCACGAAGGCTGTTATTCACTCAACTCGTGTAAACATGAGTTGATCAAGGAAGACACAGGCCCTGTGTTGTGGCCCTGGGTTCTAGACGCGGAAACAGATAATCAACAAACGAATGCGCACGAGACTTTGAGGGAGTGGGAGTGTTCTGAAGACGCTAAGGAAAGCGGGGTACAGGGGTGGAGAGTGACGAGGCAGGGATTTGTTGCTTGAGCCAGGGGAACCAGGGAGGGCTTCTCTGAAGAGGTGACATTTGAGTAGAAATATAAATGTAATGAGGAAATGAGTCATAGAAACATCTGGAAGAAGAGCATTCTGGGCAGAGGGAGCAGAAGTGCAAAAGTCCAGGGTGAAGACGTGTTTGGGAGTTGTAGGAATGACAGATGGCAGGCACGGGGCAGAATGAGGGAGAGGAGGAGAGGGGAGGAAGGAGATCAGAGGGAAGCGGGGACCTGCTTACGCAGAGCACGGAAGCCACTGCAGCGGCCCGGCTGCCATCCTGCGGGAGCTGGGGGGCCCTGGCAAGGTTCGAGCAGGAGTCGGGTATGATCTGACTTCTGCAAGGATTCTTCTGACTGCTCTGTGTGGGACCGGAAGCTGGAGGACCAACAGTCCAGCCTAGCAAAGTTGGCAGCATGATCCGGGTGGAGGAGGCGGGAAGATGACAGGAAGCCATGGCCTGAGTGATTAGGAACAGAGAACAGGGATCCAGCCAGAGGAGCATCCAAAAACCTGCGTGGCAACATGCACAGACAAGGTGGCATGTCAAAGACCAACGGAGAGGCCACCCTGGCGGACAGTGTGATGGCTGGGAAGTGATGACATCAGTCTTGCTCATCAAAGGCCAAGACTTTGGGCGATGGGCCAGGTGGGCTGGGGTTTTCTCCCTGGCTCTGCCCTCCCTGAGCCACACGCTTCCTGAGCGAGCCTGGCAGGGTGAGGACAGGAGAGGCTCACCCTGGGGACTGCAGCTTCCCTTGTCTGCACCTGTCTTCCCCACGGACCCCCACTTCCCTTCCTGACCCCAGATGCCCAGAGGTTTTGGACTCTCTGGCACATCCGGGTATCCGACCACTTTCAGAAGCAGGGTCTGAGAGAAGAGGGAACAAGACATTCAGAGTCAGGAGCCCTGGACTCCAATCCCAGCTCTTCCACCGTCGGACTTTGGGCAAGTTAACCTCTCCCCTCACTTTCTCTGTTGGTTAAACGAAATCCTCTAAATGTCGGCAACTTATCCAAAGGTTTCTGTAACCCTGGGCAGCCAACAGAACATGGCAGTGAGCCGCCCTGCTTGGGGGGACAGTGTCACCCCTTCCAGAGCCAGTGGGGGTGGGATCACGGGGAATGTATTATAACAGGGACACAAAGATGGGTTCCTGATTTTGAAATGTACGCATTACTCAACGTGATTCACTTTCTACTGGGGGGCAGTGTATGTTTTTAGACTCTCTGAAGTCCTATCATGCAGGGAGTTAGGGATCCTTAGAGCCGCCAGGGACACAAGGTGGCAGTAAGGTGTTTCCTAGGAACTTTCTAGTAAACCTCACACCAGGACTGTGAGGTTCGTATCACTGTTCCCAGTTTACAGATGAGAGAACTGAGGACCAGAGAGGTCATGTTCTTTGCTCACAGAAGCGCAGTTAGTAAGAACCAGCGCCAGAATTTACAGCCAGGTCTGCCTGACTCACAGCCTGCGGGCCCCAGTGGTAAAGGGCTCAGCTTCACCTGCTGGTCCGGCGAGCACTGTCCTAAGGTGGGCAAGGCACCAGGGCCAGCGATCACCGCCTCTCCACATTTGCCTTTTAGTCTAACACTCCTGGAAGAGGAGGATGGAGCCCAGGAAGTTGGGGCTCTGAGCCCCTTCTGTTGACAAGCCTCTGTGGTAAGGGCCTCAGCGAGCACGGGGATGTCCCCAGGGCCCATCTGCTAATCAAGTCCCCAGCACTCAGGGTGCAGAGCTGCTTGGCCCGTCTTCCCCACCAGCTGGCCCAGGGCCGCCACGCTCGGAGGAATCCTTCTCTGCCGGCACTGGGGCTTCCCTCAAAAAGGCACGTACCATGCTAAGTCAGTGGTTCTCAAAAGGGCAGCATCATCTGGACGCTTGCTAGAAATGCACGTTCTTGGGCTTCACGTCAGACCTACCGAATCTGCTACTCTGGGGTGCGGCCCAGCCATCTGCGCACGAAGCCTTCCAGGTGATTCTGTTGCTCAGCCGACGTATGGGAACCCTCGTGCTATTCTGCGGATAGTAACTCATCTAAGCCTCACAGCATCCTGAGAAGTAGGAACCAGCCTTAACCCCACTTTACAGAGGACAAAACTGAGGCTCAAAACTTGCTCCAGCTCATTCCCACCATGAGTGAGTGGAGAAGCTGGGACCGGACCCGGCCTCAAGCCCTCTGACCCCATAGCCTCCCGACCACCCTGCCAGGCTATCTCTTCCCGCTGGGGTGAAATGTCCACGTGCAATGGAGGAAACATAACAAGAGGCCACATTTTTTCTTGGCTGTGGCACGTGTTTCATAGTAACTCAAGCCGATACCTTGGTCTTGTGTCTGAGGGCATGCAAGCCCCATCCGCAGCTGCCCCAGGCCCGAGTCAATAGCCTCCTCCATCCTCCACACGGACTCTGCATCCCAATGTATCGACATTCTCAGGGGTCCCCATCTACGCATTGCTGTTTCTTGCCTCTGTGCCTCTGTATCTGCTGTTCCCTTCACCCACAATGCTTTTCACTCCTTGCTTGTCTAATTTTTCTATATCTTTTAAAGTTCAAGGTTTATCTGCTCTGGAAGTCTTTGATGCCCCTCCGTTGGGTGGCCATCGTCTCTTGGCTTTCCCTCTACCGTGGACCCTTAAAATACAGCTCTGTAGTTCCTGGTTTAACATATACTTTACCCACCACTGGACTGTGGATTCTTTGTGGGCAGAGTCTGAGTCTCATTTATTCGTGTGCCCTGGCATAGGATAGGGGCTCAGTATATGTTTGTTGAATGAATAAATGAGTTTCAAGGGGCTCTGTCCGGGAGTGTGGCTGGTGTGGGGAAGGTGTGTGTTTTCATCGCCACCAACGACGAATGGTCTGAGCAGGGCTGTAACTAGGGTGAGGTGAGTGAGCGACCTGGGGGCAAAGGTGAAGAAGGCACTCACTGCTATGCTCCTGGGTACCGCTGCTCATCCTAGGCTAGGTCTCAGGTGTGAGATGGACCTTGGCTCAAACCAGTGGTGGCAGACACCCATTCTCCTGAGGGTCACAGGGTCCTTTTGGTGGCAACAAAGCACGGAGAAAAGCATCCTGGATTTTGAGCCAGGGAACCAGGACTCCAGTGTCAAGTCTGCCTACTTTCTGGCCCTGAAGAAGTTACTTTTCCTCTCTGGGCTTGGTAGCTGCTCTACATTTTAGCTTTTTTGCATCCGACATTCCCAGACTCTCACAGATGAAATCATTCTGTGATTCCCATAAATGACATGGTAGCGTCCTTCAGTGCACGAGGCCCAGAGTTCCAGGAAGGTGGGGATGGGGGCAGGCACAGTGACGACATCCCTTGAGGACAGGCAGAGGGAGAGAGTCACCTTGGAAAGGTCTGGACTTTGTTGTGAGCGGGCAGGGAGAGCAGTGCCGGGCGCAGAGGTTTGGGGAACACCTCGCAGTTTTCTTTGGATTTGCATTTGGCCACAGAGTTCTGGCCCCGCTCCAATCCCCCGGCACTCTTGGCTGAGAAGATAGAAAGTCAAAGAAAAGAGTACAGGCCTTGGGCAGCTGCTCTTGCTGTGCTGTGGAGAACGCCTCGCTATTTAAAGGCCAACTGCTCCACTTTCCCCCGCTCGCCCCTGGCATTCCAGTGCCTAAGCATTTTGTGGCAAAAACGTCAAATCCAAAACTGGGGGGCAGGGGGGAAGCTAACGCCAATGGTGTTTTTCAGCACGCTGCAGAATTCGTATTTCTGAGGTGCTGAGGTTCAAACACTCATAGTCTACCCAGGCACCACACTCAGGTGCTCTGAGGGCCCAGTCGAGGGCTCTTGACCTGGATTCTGAGTCCTGGCGTGGCTGCGTTTTAGCTATGGGCGCTTGGGGAAGCCGCTTCCCCTCCCCGGCTCTTCGTTTCTGCTTCCACGAAAAGGATAATGAGAGGCTCTTAGGGCTCTTCGGGGCATTGCCATGATTTATTTGGGCAATGTGGGTAAAGGCTTGGCACAGGCCTGGCCCCTGGTGAGGGCTCAGCGTCTCAGGCCTGACACATCATGTCCTTTGACGTCGGCCCAAAGGACACTCCCTGTTTTTGGACCATCTGATCCTCAGATAGAATGTGTTCCTGGGAGATATTAATGTCTACACTGGATTTCTTTCTTTCTTTTTTTTTTTTGCTGGTGAAGTGAAGCAGTGGGAGTGGAGAAGGAACATAGGAATCTGTAACTGGTTGTGATCAGTTAGTTGTCAACGTCACCGCACTCGGACCAACCTGCACTAGATTTCTCAACCTCGGCATTATTGCCATTTTGGGCTGGATCGTTCTTTGTTGTGGGGGTTTTCTTATGCATGTAGGATATTTAGCAGCAACCCTGGCCTCTACCCACTAGACGCCAGTAGCAACCCCCAACTGCTCCACTGTCAAGACTCATGAAATGCCTCCAGATATTGCCAGATGTCCCCTGAAGAACGAAGTAGCCCTTGGTAAAGAACCCCTGGGCTGGGCTGGGGAGAGGATGGTGGGAGCAACAGGGCCTTGACTCTCCACTCAAACGCTGGTCGCAGAAGCCAGGAGGGCACTTGCTACCATCGGGCAGAGACTCTGGCCGAGGCACAGATGTAGGAAGCCAACGCAGTGATATCAACGTTACCTCCTTGCCACCAGTTCAATCTGTGTCTCAATCCCTTAATTCCCTGAAATAAGTCCATAGTGATTTAAATGATTAACAGTTTTTTCAGATTATGCATTTTTGTCACAATTTTATAATGAATATTTGATTTGTCATCTAATCAGGGAAAAAATATAATCCCTTAAGAGACACTTAATAACCATTTAAACTACTAAAGACTTGATTAGAAAAGACTGAAGGTGCTGTGTTGGATAAACTCACAAACTTTAAATATCTTTTTTTTTTTTTTAAATTCAATGGCCAAATAAATTTACCAGGAAAAGTTTTTAATGGGAAAATTTTATCTTTGAGGTGATTTTCCCTGGGATCTCTTTGCAGCAACACAAACTCTGTACTCGTTTGAATCTTCTTCAGAAACATGGTCTAAATTTTGTTGGCGTTTCATAAGAAGTGAGAACATGGCTTTAAGGAGAAAAGCCATACATCCCAGTGGGTAGCTGAAAGGCCCACTGCGAGTCTTACTTTCTTGAGCCTCCATGTTCTCATCTGTAAAATGGAAACAATGTGATGAGATAGACTCACTGAACTTATATTCTGGTAGGAAGAAACAGACAACCTACAAGAAAAATATATACAGAAAAATTTGGGAGTGTGACATTTCTATAAAGGAACACTAATGGGTGATGGGAGAGAGACAGAGGGGGACTTCTTAGTGTCAACACAGCCCTCCCTGGGAGGGGGCATTTGAGCTGAGAACTGAATGATCAGAAGGAGACAGTCATGCAAAGGCCCTGGGGGCACCGAGCTTAGCACGTGTGGCAATCAGAAGGCTGGTGAGGACAGGTCAGAGACAAGGCGGGAAACACACAGAGGACCGTCTAGGCCAAGGTGAAACAAACATTTATTTTTGATTCTAACTAGATGAGAAGTCCTTTGAGGGCATGGAATGACCAGATTTACAATTTAAAACTATCCTTCTGGCTGCCATGTGGAAAGACAGAGAGCACCCGCCAAGAATAGCAGCAGAGAGACCTGCTGGGAGGTGCTCCCATCCCCGAGGTGCACAGAAAGCTCGGCACAGTTCTTGTTTCATGTAATCTTTCCAACATCTTACCGACTATAATTTTTATATGCAGTGGAAAATGGGTTCTATCTTTTTTCTTTTTAAGCTCGGTGGAATAAAAGAAAACTGACCTCTATCTTCAGTTTCCTAAACAGAAGTTTCTCTTGTTAAATATGCCCAGGAAGTCAAAGACCTTATTCCCTTCAGGGGAAATCCAGAGTGATTTCAGACCTCTGTTGCTCTGTGTGCCTCTAGGATCTCAGTTGGGGCTAGTTCTGCTTCCCTCCCAAGGAAGAAAGACCCAGCACTTGGCCAGCTGGCAGCGGCCTCAAGGCCAAGGTTTTTTTCCCGAGCATTAGATATATTGCTTTCCTCTCTGGGAGCTGGTCGGGGACTCTGTTTATGGCTCCAGCTACATTTGCCACAAGGTCTTTGGACTGCAAGGGGAACCCTCATCCAACACAATTAATAGAGACATGTTGCACTTTTAAGCTGTCCCCCACCCAACCAATCCATCAAGATGATTAGCACACATTAATCAAGGCATTTACAATGGGTTCACCAAGCTTTTCTCTCGCTGGGGGAAGAAACTGGGCTATTTGGACGTGAGAATCACAATCCTTCCAGAGTCCCCGAAGTCCCTAGCTTGGCTCTGCTAAATGCACAGACAAGGTGAGTTATTAATTAACAAGTGAGATAAATGCCGGAATAGCATCCCTGAATCATGTCAAGCCAATTTGGATGGTTATGGGAGGGGGAGGGAGGGGAAGGAGGCAGTGGGCGAGGGGTGGGTTTCATCTGTTCCAAGTGCTTTGGACAGACTCCAGTGTTATTTCTCCTCATTTAGACCTGGCTACAGCGCCTTGGATGGCGTGCCCGGAGCTCCGGCCAGCATCCACATCTCCTCACCGAAGGCAGCCTACTTTGGAGCAGAATGAGGAACCAAGCCTTGCAGATGGAGGTGGGGTGGGAAATCCTGCTGCGAAGAGAACCCAGGGTGGAGTCCTTAATTTAGGGAGGGAAATGAAGAAGAGCCCCTGCCAGGGGTTACTGATCACACAGATGAGTGGCTTCGAGGACTCTCCATGGAGACAGGCTGAAGACCTGGGTGTACCCTGTGCTGGGCTTTCTCTCATGTCTGGAGGCTCACACCCTCACTCCATGACAGTCCCTTTGCTATGTTCCTGTTGATCCAAGGGAGTCCCTCCCTGTCACCCCTCACATGCCCGATTGTATTAATAATCATAACAACAGCTTGCTTATACGTGTTTTCAGTTGAATAGTGAGCTCTTGGTGGACACATGTCACTTTTTTTTTTTTTTAATATTTCCAGAGACCTATTTCCAGTGTCTGACATTAGTAGACCCTTAATAAATGTTTGTTAAACCACAAATGAATAAGTTAATGGATGGATGGTTGGGTGAATGAACGGATGAATGGGTGGATGGACGAATTCACACCCTAATGACAGAGAGTTAAAGATTTTTAAATTTTGAAACAAACATCAGTCACCTCTCCAATTAGGGACAGAGAGTACTTCTAAAACATACTGAAGTTACTCACTAAGAAACTAAACATGAAGATGTGTTCGTGTCTTTTTGATTACTTATTTCTTCTTGGAATAAAATTTCTCTCTTTTTTACTTCACTCTTTGTGTGTTCTGGGGACATTAGAGGTACGGGTCTGGGGTATAGGCTCTGTATCACCGGGCTGGGTCAGCCCGCTCAGGGGAAATCATTATTTAAAAAAGTTTTTCTCAAAATGCGGTCTGCAGAGCATTGTGTCAGATACCCTGGGGTGCTTGGTTACAGTGCAGATTCCTGGATCTTATATCTAACTTAATAAATCAGAATCTCAAAAGTGGGGGCCTGGAAATATGACTTTTAAACAAATTCTCCATGCAGTCACACAGCACTGAAGCACAGGGTTACAATCTTTTGTGGTTATATACACCGGAAAAATCACTGGTTGTGTTTCATCTATATACATTGTCTCTTCTTGAAAATAACATTAAACATTAATAACATTCATTCTAGTAGCAACCAATGCACGAAGGCATTCTATGAGCCAGGGAGCTCATAAAACACCATGTATTTTCTCATTTATACTTCACACCAGCTAATGGCTTTGGCATTATCATTACCTATTTTGCAGGTAAGAAAATTGAGACTTTGAGAAGCGAAGCGGCTTGCAGAATTGGGACACAAAAGCCAACTCCGAAGCCCAGGCCCTTAGCCATTGCAACGGTCCAGTGTCACCTATTCAGAAACTGGAAATGGGAAGAAACAGCAAAATGTTTCTCAGTGCTGTGTTGCAAATGGAACACAGGGGAAAAAAGACGTCTCCGCTAGCATAGTAAGGAAGGAAGTGATGCATGGTGAGTGCAGACAAGCTCAGAGGGGTAGGAGGAAGCCATCCTACCCCTCTGTCTCCGGGCCAGTGGCATTGCCTTGCCCCCTCTGGGAGGATTCCACTGAGGCTTCGGACAGACTGCCCCACTGGCTGGGAATGATGAAAGAGGACTGGGGCTCCTGACTCTAAGTTCTGGGTGATAAAAGGGAGTTAGTGGGGAGTAAGGACTGTCTCACCAGGCCAGACGGTCTAACAACGCCTCCTCACCTTGCGCTTCCCACTTTTAGAGGAAATCTACACCCTCTCTCCTACCCCTGGCTGTGATGAACCAACTCTCACACCTCTGCCTGGGTGGTGATAATTAAATATTATCTGCCTGTCACTTGGCGCACATGTTGTGTGTATTCTCAGACTTTAATGAGCTGGTATTTGTCTTCTGTAAGCAAAAATATTTCTTTGAGTCTCTCCTTTTTCAAATTGGGGTGAGCAGTTCAAGTGAGGATCTCTCACTATTAAAAAGACAGTCCGCTGGCTGGCATGTCTGTCTGAACCATTCCCACTTCTTTTCAGTGGTAACGGCAGGTAAAGCTTGTCCCCGCAGAACCCGCCATTGCTTTCTGGGGTTACACTGGTGGTCACATAGCTGCGGGGGTTTGGAGGCTTTGAAAGCCGTGGGAGTAAGAAGGTAGGGGAGTCGGCATAAACTGTTTTTGTGGGGGATATTCTAAGGCAGCCTTTTCCAGCAGGGTTTGAAAATATTTGTGTGAAAATTTTCTCTATTCTTCCAAAGAAGGTACTTTTTCCGGTACCATTCTAGATGCACAGGAGAGAAGTTAATTCGTTGCATAATGATTATCTTAGGATGGTGGCTCTCAAGAGGACCTGCATCAATGTCACCTGCCTCAGCATCACCTGGGTATTTACCAGAAATTCAAATTCTTGCACCCCACCCCAGACCTACGGGGTCAGAAACGCCAGGGGTAGGGCTCAGCACCCTGTTTAACCAAGCCCTTCCGATGGTTTTGCTGCAAGCTGAAGTTTCAGAACTAGCAGGGGACATAAAATACCAGGGCTTAATTCTCTCAGAGGAACCCGGCTTGAAAAAGGCTAATAAGGGCTTCAAATATCTCTATCTGTATTTGTATCTTTATCTGTCTCAGTTTAAAATAAAGAATGTATATCACTTTTAAAGTGAGTTTTTTTTTAAAGTAGAATCTTTCGAGATGGAAAAGTGATTTGCCTTTTCCAGTCTGCTTTGGAAGATTGCTCTATTATTTCCCCCATTCATGAGATTTATAACAAATGTGTCCGTTGCAGCTGCTCCCCAGGCCTGCATTCATGTTCTGCCTGGTTGCGTCTCTGACCCACTGCCAGGTTGTAAACCACACGCACAGTCCTCCCCGAGAACTCTCAAAGCAGGACCCCGCCTAGGGCGGAACTCCCACCCCCACCCAAAACAAACAAAAGGAGTGGTGTAATTAGTGTGCTGCAAGATCGGATCTGGAGTTGATGAGCAACAACTTTAATATTTATCAATAAACAGCAAAGTGCTTAGCACACCTCCTAGGGAAGTAATTAACCATAAAAAGGATACTCTGCAGCGAGGAATCTCCTCCAAAAAAAGAACTCAGTTAATTGTGAATTGCTTACGCCAGGTGAGAGAGAATTGGTGTCTGCCTCTCTTACCTGACATAAGCAACTCTGAATTAACTGGGAGTTTCTTTTTATAAACACCGGGCGGAGCCTTTTTTTTCTTTGTGGTTAATTACTTCCTTGGGAGGTTCATTTTAATAGTTCCCATAACAAGGCCGTTATTGTCTTTAGCATAATCACTGCCTCATTTACTTTTGTGGCCTGCCTTCAGGAGGAACCCTGAATTGTGACCACTGGGCAGTCCTTAGTCACAGATGGGGCAGGGCCTCTTCTACTAGCCCTACGGCTTTGGGAATTTGGCTTTCTCCCGGTGGGAGCTGGGATCTGGGCTAGGGCTGGTGGAGAGGGAGGTGAGCGGTACAGGCATGCTGGGGAGACCGAGTCTCCGGGGTGCCCTCTGTCCCCTAAGGGCGGCGTCCCAGCCATTTGCTACGCGTTCAGCCGCTGACACTCGAACAGGGAAGCGAGCCAGGAACGCAGCTCCTTTTTGAAAGTAGAAGCTGATCTGTAAGCTACCGCTGTGCTCGGTGAAACCACCCGGGAGACAGAAGCAAAAACAGTGAACCTTACCAGAAAAAGTCGCAGGATTCTGACTCTCTCTCTCCAAAAATGCATTATGGAGTTATGCCTCACCTTGTTAAAAAGTAAATTAAAGTGGCTTCTATTTTGGCTGTTTCAGGAAAGAGAAAATGAATGAATGGCAGCCCTGTACATTGCATCAGGTCTGTAGATGGTTTTGATTGTGTACTCCTATCAGTGTATGTATACCTGTTTATTTAGAAATTAAATATATGTACGATGGCCGTCATAGATCATGGAAACTGCAAGAAGTCCATTATGAGGATGAGGAAAAATAAAAATAGAATGTCTAATACTCTCATCCATCACCCCGGTGGGTTGCACCTCACTCTGGACACCACTGACGCTGACCCGTTGGGCCATGAGACAGGGGCTGACTTTGACTTGGTCGCTGATATTCCTGGACTGGCACATAGCGGAGCCATATACATGTTTGTGAAATCAAATAATCGGACTCATGGATCTTCTTACACTCTGAAACAACTTCTGTCCCCGCGTGAATTCTGGGCAGTTAATAATTTTGGCAGGGGTGGATCACACACCTGTACTAACATCACACAGTACTTTTAGGGGTTAGGTGGCCCATGTGCTATCATAACCCCTCTTAGCCCTGGAATCTTAGCATTCTGTGGGGAAGTAGTGCAAGAAAATTCAGCTCAGAAGTTTAGAATAAGGGTTGGAAAACTTCTCCTGTGAAGGGCCAGAGAGTAAATATATTAGCCTTTGACAGCCACACGGTCTCTGTTGCAACTTACTCTGCGGTTGGGGGTGAGAGGAGCCAGAGACAAAACATAAACCAATGGGCATGGCCACATTCCAACAAATGGAGAGGTGGTGGCTAAAGGATACAAAGTTTCAGTTACGCAAGATAAATTCTACCATATAGCATAGTGTCCGTATATAGCTAACAATGTTGTATATTTAACATATTTGCTAAGAGAGGTAGATCTTATGTTAAGTGTTCTTACCACAAAAAAACCCCAAACAAAAAGAACCCCCCCCCACAAACAATAACAATAATAAAAGAGGTGGGAAGAGACTTTGGGAGGTGATAGACATATTTATGGCCTTGCTGGTGGTGATGGTTTCACAGGTGTACACTTATCCCCAAATTCATCTAGATGTATACAGCAGTCCTCCCTCTTATCTGAAGTTTTGTTTTCTGCAGTCAACCATGGTCTGAAATATTAAGTGGAAAATTCCAGAAATAAACAATTCATAAGTTTTAAATTGCACACTGTTTGGAGTGGCGTACTGAAATCTCTTGCCATACTGCTCCGTCCCGCCCGGGACGTGAATCACCCCTATGTTCAGCTTATCCACACTAGATGCTTCCTACCCGTTAGTCGCTTAGTGGCCGGCTCGGTCATCACATGGAGAAACCCAGAGTATCTACAGGGTTCGTTATAATCCTCGGTTTCAGGTGTCCACTGGGGGTCTTGAACGTATGCCAGCCAATAAAGGGGACTGTCGTACATTAAATATGTACGTTTTTTTTTTTTTTTTGTGACAGAGTCTCACTCTGTTGCCCTGGCTAGAGTGAGTGCCATGGCATCATCCTAGCTCACAGCAACCTCAAACTCCTGGGCTCAAGCAATCCTCCTGCCTCAGCCTCCCGAGCAGTTGGGACTACAGGCACGCGCCACCATGCCTGGCTAATTTTTTCTATTTTTAGTTGTTTGGACAATTTCTTTCTATTTTTTGTAGTAGAGATGGGGTCTTGCTCTTGCTCAGGCTGGTCTCAAACTCCTGACCTCAAAGTGATCCTCCCACCTCGGCCCTCCAGAGTGCTAGGATTACAGGCGTGAGCCACTGCGCCCGACCCGTATGGCTTTTTATATGTCAAGTATACTTCAATAAAGTGGTTTAAAAGAACTTTATGGACACTGAAATTTGATCTCCACATAATTTTCACATGTCATGAAATCTTTTTCTCTTTTAGATTTTTTCCCCCAACCATGAAAAATGCGAAAACCATTTTTAGCTCACAGGCCAGACTTGGAGTTTGCCAACAACCGGTTAGAACATGACCTTAGGAGCCGCAGCTGGGTATAGGTTTCAATTCTGCTAGTGGTGATTGGATTATCTTGAAAAAGTTACTTAACCATTCTCCAGGCCTTGGTCTTCTCCTCTGTAAAGTGACATCTCAAAGGGCTGTAAGGATGAAGGCATGCATTGCTAATGACATCTTAGCGCGGTGTGCAGCGCAGATCGTCATCACCGTTGTCACCGACTGTAACTCCCAGGCCTGAAAGGTCTGGTAGGACCAGTGACCCCAAAGGCAGTGCCAGGGCCAGCCACTTTTCTGTGGCACTGGGTACTTGGGAGTTCCAAGCCAGCACCGGAGCCCAGTGCCTCCAGCCCACGTCTCCAGGAGTCCCCCCGCTGGAGCAAGGCTGCCCGCCCGTTCTCTGCTGCATTTGCTTCAAAGGAAATGTTACAACAGCATCTGACAATAGTGCAGGGGAAGTCTTTCAGGACAAGTGTGAGTCATGACGAAAGCATAGACAACGCCGTGCTCTTGAGGGGCTGGGAATTAGAAGACGCTTGCTTACCTCCCTCATTATCCTTGTTATCTGCACAGGAGGTTTCCATGGCAACGTTGCACCCGGGCCCTCTCCAGCCGGTCTGGCAGACACACTGCCAGCTGTTCTGACCCAGTGTGCATCTCCCGTTACCGTTGCACAAATCAGGGCAGCCATCTGGTGGGAGAAATGGAGAGGATGAGGAGGAGGGATGCGAGGCCGAGCCGGGGAGGCAGGGGCGCCATGCAGAGGGAAGCAAGGCCGCAGGGCAGCCACGGGGCCGGCCTCACAGTGGGGCCAGCGCCTGCCTTCCAGAGAGTTGGGGGGAGCAGGCGACACATGCAGGTGCAAGACAGAGGGAGCCGCAGATGCAAGGGGGTCCCCAGTGACAGCAGACCTGGGCAAGGGGTCAGAGGCAACCTTCCCAAAGCGGGCAGTTCAGTGACATCCCAGACAACCAAACCAGCGCTGAGCTGACTACCAGTAGCTCAGGATGGGTGCTGCCTCAAAACAAGCTCTTCCTTCCTTCCTTCCTTCCTTCCTTCCTTCCTTCCTTCCTTCCTTCCTTCCTTCCTTCCTTCCTTCCTTCCTTCCTTCCCTCTCTTTCTTTTCTTTCTTTCTTCCTCTGTCTCTCTCTTTCTTTTTTCTAGAAGTGCCTTTTGAAGAAGAAAACAAATTCCCTATCAACCCAGGATGGAGGCAAAGTGCCCGCCATCTTTCAGAGTTTTAGAGCTATATTTATGTATGATTACCAGGAGCGCCCCATGACTGAGGATCTGTTGGGCTATTTTCATATTCTCATACAGGTACTATTTAGGTTTAAGGGGGCACTTAAAAACGCTGGCTGCTTATCACTCAATCCATGTACGGCACGACTTAAAAATACTGCCGGATTCGAAGACTGTGAAAAGAACAGGCACTGGGTGCCACGAACTGGGAAAAGATAGAGGAGTATATATGTGCGTGGGGGAAGGGAGGCCGGGGGTGGGTAATGCTTATTTTGTGGCTTATTTTTCTTTCTTTCCTGCGTGTGCGTGTGTGAAATCAGCAGCCTACCTAACTCCCTAATTGCTCCAGCACCCAAAATGACGACAGCTACCACTCTCCCAGCCTGAGATCGGACAAAGGGAGCCTGGGGGAGGAAAGTAGACACAGGGGCACTGAAGAGGGAGGGGAGAGGCCTCGCTCACGGCCTTCGTGGCCCTTAACAAGATGTAGAGAAAAGCAGAGAACTGGTAGGATGTGGCCACACCCACAGAACCTGCTTACTGGTAAGAATTCCTAGATATGTTTTCATTTCTCTTTCTTTTAACAGCTTTATTGGGGTATAATTTACATACCATAAAATTCACCTGTTTTAAGTGTGCAGTGCAATGACTTCTAGTAAGTTTATAGAGTTGTACACTCTAGGCATGTTTTCTTACTTCATTTAAATATACCCCAATGACCATTAATTTAACTGTCCCCAGAAAGTAACTTCCCCGAATAACGATCTCTGTCTTGAATCTTCTCTCTCTGCCTCTGCCACCATTTCTATTTCCACCTTTTTCTATTTTTAAACCACACAAAGTGCAGGCTGGATTGGGCCGTGGCGGAGACAGGAAGAGCTTTATAATGAAGGACGTAATTGATTTGAAACCTTCCTGGCCCAAATCTTGTGCATCGAATGCGGGCATCTCCCTTGCTTCTCTCTCCGGCGTTCCAGAGGCCTTTGTCTAGCGTCTTCCCTCTCTTCTCTTGAGCGTCCCCTGTGAGGATGCTGATGAACCTAATTTGTGCATGGGACAGGGGTGGGAGTTTAAAGGACTCCTCCTAAGAAGAAAGGTCTGGAGGATCTGCAACTGAGTTTTACTTCTTTAAGAGGAGGAGTTTCGCTCCTCAGTGCTTGTCGCCTCTCATGCTTTCCAGAACGCGGTATGGATTAGGGCCTGCGAGAAGAGGGTTTGCAACGGAGGAGATCTGTGGGGGGCAGTCTGCAGCGAAGCTGAGCTGTCTTGAGAGGGCAAACCAAGAACCCGTAACTGGGGAATCTGTCTTCTTTTGCTGCACAGCCTAGCGCTAAATCCAGCATGCAAACGAAGCACCTGTGTTTGCACACCTCGAGAAAGGCTTGTTTGGTCTCCACACCCATCCTCACAAAGCCCAGGTTTACGTTTCCATACTTTTCCTTACCAAAGAGGTGCCCCTCTCCCTGCGTGGGAAGCCCTTGTGTGTGCTGTGAGAGAGAGCTCGGAGGGGAAGCCACTCTCAGACTCAGAGAAATGCCACAAACATTTCTACAGGAGCAAAATGGAACTCGGTAGGAAAAGCCCAAAAGACATTTCACAGGTTCCCAAGGAAACGAGAATATCTCCAACCTCCAGCCACCTCCAGCTTTACAATTTCCACCAGTGGAGTTTTGGGGAATGGATCACAGAGAACGCACTAAATGACAGACCTACCAACGTTCACTCAGCATGGTATCTATTTGTTGGTGCTTTGTTATTTAGCTACTTTGAGGTCTCATGTCTGACTATAATCATGCCCAAAGTCTCAACAGAAGCCTCATTGTACAGGAAACCCACGTCCACTACATAAAAATCTAAATTTGCAAAGAACGCTAGCACGTCAGGCAGAGATACACACTCAAAATACGTATGTTCCTAGATCGAAGGAGGCTTTTTTCCCCCTTTGCTTTCTCTCCTGATTTCCCCTCCCCCGCCCCTGCCGACCAACTGAAGTGAGATAAACAGACCACAGTCGCGGGTTTTCTCCACATCATATGAAGAAGATGAAAACACGAACAGTAGGAAGCTGGCAAATCTCTGAGAAGTTTCAGGGCAGCTGGGAATTAATGGACAGGACTTTGCTTTTAGCTTGAAGAGGAAGAAAGCAGCCCTGGTAGGTGCGTGTCGTTGCTAGGCAACCCCAAGCTACCCCCAGCACAAGTTCATTCTACGGGTGGCCTTCTGAGGAGGTGACTCTTTGTGTTTGTAAAGTGCAAAGCCAGCTTCTGATTGAGGAAAAACAAAACGTAGGAAGTCATTAGTCCGGAGGGAAAATGGGTATCAGGTGGCAGCTATTCTCTGGAAAGGATGCTACGACTGAAGTTGGATTGGGCTTATGGGCTCACACTTGGGCATCTGATAAGTCTCCTGTATGAGGTCTCTGGATTCCAGGCTAGCACTTACTAACCTCCTTGAGTGCCTACCTCCAAGGCCACTGAAATAGAGCTCCTTAGGGCACACCTGTTTGGTTCCTTGTTTATGCAGCTAGAGCAAGCTGGCTGCCTGGAGGCTTCAGGTTCTATCGTGACCCTAGATCGGTGCTTCTGAATGGAGGCAATGGTGTCCCCCTTCCTCTCTCCAGGGGACAGATAGCATTGTCACAATTTCAGGAGAATGCTACTGACATCTACTGGGTGGAGGCCAGGGGTGCAGCTCAATACCCTACAGTGTTCAGGACAGCCCCCACAGTGCAGAATGATAGAGCCCCACATGTCAACAGTGCCAAGGTTGAGAAACCCTGTCCTAGACATACAGCCCATGAGATCCAAGACTTGGTTGTCTGCTGTTGGATCCCAGAGCCTGGTCTGGTTTCAGACACACATTAGGTGCTTGAATGAATGGAAAACAACTCAGTATGTGGTATCATTTCACTCTCACCTGTATCTATAAACTCTTCTGAGAGTCATGAGAAGATATTAGGGACATTCCTTTCCAAGATCAAAAATTCCCTTCCCAGTCAGAAATTTCAAGGGCTCCAGCAAGATTTTGGTTTGGTTTTTATCATATCACAACCTATAAAGAGCTGATGCAGAAATCTGGGATTAAAAAAACAAACCCCCAAACCTCCCCTTGCATTCTAATGCCTCCTGAATCTTCAACTGCAGTCTTCTGACCTCCCGGCCTGGACTTCAACCTGCACCTTGACATCCCCATCTATTCACCCATAAGCATCTCAAACTCAACATAATCCGGCCTCTTTACCCTCCTTCCCCTCACACTCCGATCCTTTAATCAATGAATGGTACCTCCATGCACCCCACTGTCCAAGAATGAAACTTCCTCCTGCCTCCTACCTTCCTCTCACCTCTTGTATCTAATCCCAACCACATCCTGCCTAATTTTCCTCTTTTTTTTTTTTGTTTGAGACAGAGTCTCACTTTGTTGCCCTGGCTAGAGTGAGTGCCGTGGCGTCATCCTAGCTCACAGCAACCTCAAACTCCCGGGCTCAAGCAATCCTCCTGCCTCAGCCTCCCAAGTAGCTGGGACTACAGGCATGCGCCACCATGCCTGGTTAATTTTTTCTATATATTTTTAGCTGTCCAATTAATTTCTTTCTATTTTTGGTAGAGACGGGGTCTCGCTCTTGCTCAAGCTGGTCTCGAACTCCTGAACTCAAACAATCCGCCCGCCTTGGCCTCCCAGAGAGCTAGGATTACAGGCGTGAGCCACCGCGCCCGGCCGTAATTTTCCTCTTAACCGTAACTGGTCCTACCTGTCTTCCCTCCTAGATATCTCGGAGTCTGCCTTCTACTTCTTCCCCGGCTGCCGTGACAGTAACTCTAGCCATCCTCATCTTTGGTCTGGAATCTTGTCAAAGCCTCCCATCTCTCCTCCCTGCCTCCAGTCCTACACCAGCATCCATTTCTCTCCATACGGGACATTGCTAGAAACACTTCAGTAGCTTTCCCTTGAGCCCTGGGTAAAGCCCGAAGTCCTTAACCTGGCTTGCAGACCTCACATGAACTGGCTCTTACCACGTCAGCCTATCTCAGTATCATTTTAGGCTTTGGTCCAACTTACGCCACTTGTCCTTTCCTTACCTCCCTACCTGCAGCCCATCCTTCAGATCCCCATTCAGAAGTCATCTCCTCCTGGAAGCTTTTCCAAAGCTCCCAAGCCCAGGCGAGATGCACCTGTCACGACAGCTTTATCATTTCCTTTATGCCATCCTATCCACCCCACTGTATCAACTGTCTAGCACCTCCTTGATGCTTGCTGGGCCACGTGGTAGCCCTTCCTTAAGACATTTTACTGTCACTTGCTAGAAAATCATCATAATAAATGTGTATATTGTCATTGCCTACAATTTGAATGGTGCCTCTAGAATTGTGCAGTGTACAACTGAGCAGCTGTCCTGGGCCCTCTTGCTATGGCATAAACCCATCAAGGGAGGGCCCATGTCTAGCTTGTTTACTCTTGGATTGCCAGTACTCAATAAATAGTTGGGGGGAATGATGAATGAACAACTTCTAACTGAAATCAGCATCTCCAAACCTTTGGCAACAGTGCCAAGGTTGAGAAACCCTGTCCTAGACATACAGTCCATGAGATCCGAGACTTGGTTGTCTGCTGTTGGATCCCAGAGCCTGGTCTGGTTTCGGACACATAGTAGGTGCTTGAATGAATGGAAAACAACTCGGTGTGTGGTATCATTTCACTCTCACCTGTATCTATAAACTCTTCTGAGAGTCATGAGAAGATATTAGGGACATCCCTTTCCAAGATCAAAAATTCCCTTCCCAGGGAGAAATTTCAAGGGCACCAACAAGATTTCGGTTTGGTTTTTATCATATCGCAACAAGGTAACGAAATAGTTTCTGAGACTTTCTACACATAAATTCCAACCATTAAAAAAAAAAGTCTGTCGACACAGTTACCAGGTAGACAGGCTTTTTGCCTTAACAAAAATTGGGCATGAGCAAAATAATGTCTAGGGTACTGTAAAAAGGGAAGCATAAATGCACTTGAAGAAAGCTGTAATTACCATAAAAGGCTTTTCTAAAAAAGCATCAAGGAATGTTCTGCCATGTGTGGCAATTTAGAGGTAGAAATAAGTGGCTAATATTGCATAGGGGTATGGAGAGAGAAACGGGATTTTAATATTCAACGTCAAGCACACCTAAGAAAAGCATAGATGGCAACACCCTCCCCAGATGGAAATGCAAGTGCAAACACAAAACAGGCCGCATGTCAATGCAGACAGATGACAAGGAATGCCAAAGAAGTGAGACAGCTCTGTTTGGTACAAGAGACCATTAGGAGAGCTACTCCTAGGTTAAACCCCTGTGGAAAGTTTTGTTTTTTTTCCAAGTAGAGAGAAAATCTTAACCTGGTTTAAAATCAGAGTTCTGGAAGTAAAACCTAGATCTACCTCTTGTTGTCTGTGTGAACTTGGGCCAGTAGATTTACCCCTCTGAGCTTCAGCCTGTTTGAAAAACTATATATTTTACAAATTAATCTTATTTCTTGGCCCTCTCTGTAGAATACAACCTCCAGGAAGGCAGAGATTTTTGCCTCTTTTGTTCATTGAGATATTCTCAGTGGTTAGAAAAATGGTTGGCATATAGTAGACACTCAATAAATGTTTGTTGATTGAATAACTTAACAGGGATGATGACAATACTGTACTTCTTTTTTTCACAGATGGCAGAGGTATTAAATAAAATGCTAAAGGCAAAGATTTTAGCAGAGCTGGGCACACTGTAAGTGCTCAATAGATAGTGGCACTTATTATTATTAGTGTTGATATAGTTGTTGTTATTACAAATATTATAATTAGTGGTAGACTTTCTCTTTGTGGCATAGCCCAAAGTGCAGGTCACTCCCAGATCAGGAAAAAAGCAAGATCCTGCCCTATTTCAAGTTAATAAGTTCCTCAGTGTGTGATTGTGCTGTGTCCTAGGAAATCCTCATTCCCTTGGCGACCACCAGCCCCAAATCCAGCAGTGTCACGTTGGTCTGGCTGAGTGGGAAGAAAACCCAGTGAAGCTACAAGCAATTATGAGGCTCATGAGAGTAGAAGGCAGAGTAAATGGGTGCTTTTTCTCCTGGGAAGAATTGTACTTCTAAATATTAACTTAATTAGGAACAGCCTCCCCCTTCCCCCCGCAATTGTTTTAAATATCAGTGTTTTCCTGGAGCTGTGCATTGTTGGAATCAAGAAGCACACGCACTGGAAATTATTTAATAATAGAGTTTGTCATTACATTCCAGAGCTCTTTATAGTGGAAAACAGTCGAGGTGTTGGGGATCGGGGATCACCAGGGGTTCAGTAACCATTTATACTAAACAGCAGCGGCAAATGCTCAGAAAATTAATCCAATGCTTCGGGACACTCTGGGGAAAACCTCCAAGTAATTTTGGAAGAGTGGCTGCCAGAGAAACATCCTGGTTTCTGGAAAACGGCAGGGCTTGTCCCTGTTGCTCACCCGTGTGTGCAGGAGGGAGCTGTGTGGGGACTCTGTCTCCAGACACGAATTGGCATGGTCACGCAGCTATGAACCTGCCCTTACACAGCTGTCCCTGCTTTATTAGAAAAGACATGGGAAATCGGGAGAGGCAGATGTTTCCCTTTGTTTCAAGTGTCTGCGTGTCTTTAAGCGTTCGTGGAGATGCAAGCGTGGGGGATGCCAGGCCGGGGGCGCTGGGAAGGCCAGCGATCCTTCCCATGGTCTGCTGCTTGTCTTTTGCTGGAAAGGCAGGAATCACTCCCCTCCACCCCAGCAGCAAGAGAAACAGCAGAGCCTCTACGAGACGATATCCATTTGGATCCAGCTGTCCATGCCGCATGTTTCCTGGATGCACCTGGATCCTCACTGAGCAGCATCATCTCTGCGTGGAAAAGGAAGGCAGTTGGCTCAGCCTTGGCCGCAGGAAAAAGAAGGAAAAGCGATCCTTTCACCATTTGAAGAAAAAGGAGAAGGAAGATGCATCTTATTTTTGGCTGTTTTGATGTTTCAAGCTCTTGTTAATACTTTCCTTTTCCAAGTAGACGATTATGGGAGGGGGAGACTGAAGGTTTAGACAGAGTGACTGCGAATAGCTCTTCCTGGGAGGGAAACCCCATGTCAGTTACTTAGTGAATTCAGAGTGAATCATCATTATCACTCAGATGCGTTAGGATCCAACATGGCCTGTGCTTTCCTTGCTGTGTCTGCTTGCATCTCTTGGAACATCACCCTTCTTTATTCCACTTCACCTAATCAAAAGAGCATGTAGTGGGCTAGTTGTGGGAGCCAATATCACTATGTTGCTAAAGGACACACGAATTCGTGCCATGCACCTGCCGAAAATCCTCTAGGGGTTTCTCCCATTGCTTCACGTTAGGGCGATGCTTCTCAAAGTATGGTCCTGGGATCAGCAGAAGCATCACCTGGGAACCTGTCAGAAATGCACGTTCTTGAGCTCCATCCTGGACCTACTGAATCAGAACCTCGGGGTAGGGCCCAGCTACTTGCATTTTAGCAAGCTTTCTCGGGGATCTAGATGCCTGTTCGGTGTGAGAGCCACTGCGTTAGGTTTAAGTCCTAGCCCTCTAACACAGCCTCGAAGGCCCTGCATTATCTGGCTCTGCCCTTTTCTCCCTTCTCATCTCATGTCACTTCCATCTCTGCTCTCTGGGCTTTAGCACATTGCCCTGCTATGTTCTAAAACATAGCCTAGATCCTTCACTGGGGTTTTGCAGATCCCTCTCCCCGATCTATGCTCCCTGCACTCTCCTTGGCTAAAGCCATTCACCCTGGGCTCAGCTGCTTAGGGACGGCTTTCCTGACCTCCAGCTCGGGGTTCCTCCCCATTACCTGCTTTCACTGCACCCTCTCCTCCTCCTCCACTGCACTCGTCATACTTCTAATTAATCCTTTGTTTAAAGCAGTGGGTCATTCACCTGGGAGCCTTGAAAAGTCCCCGTGTTAGGCTGCAACCCCATTAAATTAGAATCTCTGTGGATCAGACACCCAGGCGTCAGGTTCCCCCTGCCCCTTTTTTTACAGCTACCATGTGGTTCTTATGTACAGCAGAGGCTGAGAACCATTGGTTTAATGTCCATCTTCTTGGGAGCCTCTAAACTTCTAGAATGTCAAGACTTTGGCTTGGCTGTTTATGGCTGTTTTCCCAATGCCCACCCTAGTGCATTAAAGATATTTGTTGAATGGATGCATTAAAAAAAACTGTGTGGTGTTTCTTTGTTGCTTCACTGGGTCTTTGATTCAGCAGCCAAGTGAAAGGAAAAGCGTCCTGTGGGCCACACCCCAAGCCTCTGAAAGGATGACATGTCCTCAAGGAATAGCAGCAGCTGGTTGCAGCACAGAGTCTCAAACCAAGCTGACGACAGGGGCTGTGTGTGAGCGCGGTGTGGACCCTGCCATTCAGCTTGTACGAAGGAGACACCTCCAGACTGAAAGAGGCAGACTAGAGCACCCAGTGAGCAGAAGAGAAGGCACGTTGGTAGATGAAGAGGGTGACGAGAGTTACACAAAGGCGGGGGTAACAATAATGAGAAAGCCCAATGGTTTAATTTGGCTCTTGGAGGATAATCAAATTGTTGTACCTTGCATGGCTTATTCCCGCAGCTGTCCAGCAAATAATGAATGTGGCACCTACTGGTATGGAAATAGGGACAAGGTGTGACTTTGATTTCTTATTTGTTATTTTTAAATATCCAATTTCTGCACCCACTGAGCATTCTTATAGCCACAGGAGGGTCATAAAAATACAAATAACACCTAAGAGGCTTGTGGGCATGGACTTGTTACTTCTGCAGGGCTGACAGCTCTCTTTTAACTAATGTAAAATCAGGCCAACAATAAATTGGCATTTTTTGTTGTTGTTGTTGTTGGTGCTCCCAGCACAATCTAGGAAATGTAAGGAAATCACTAAATGGTTGTTTCTAACAGATGTTAAAAGGGCTAGGCAAAGAATCTGCCCCACGATTGAAATTCTGGATTTTAGGGAGCTCTTTATATAATAACAATAACAGCAAACCCTCATAGAGACATTGCTGCATGTTGGCACTCATGCGTACCTTTCATGCATTAGCTTGTTTTATTGTCACAACAGCCCTATGGTGTGGGTGCTATTATTATTCCCATTTTATAGGTGAGGAAATGGAGGCACAGAGAAGTTAAATAACTTGGCTAAAGGAACAGAGTCAGTTAGTGATGGGGCCAGGATTTGACACCAGGCAGATGGCTCCTTAGTCCTTGTTCTTAAACAGGGTGACCAACCAAGCCAGTCTGCCTGGCACTGTCCAGGTTGTAGCACTGGGGGTCTGATGTCCCGGGAGACTCCTGAGTCCCAGGCAGCCTGGGATCATCGCTCATCATCGAGGACCAGAGTGAGGACTGGGCTCTTTTCATTGGCTGTCATGGAGGAGAAGATGAGGACAGAGGTGGAGGTCCCCAAGGGCAAGAAAGAGACCACAGGCTTTTACGCTGAGTTACTTGTTTTAGTATGTTGGGTTCTCCAACAGATTCTGCGGCCTCCCGGGGCCAAAGGGTCAGGTCAGCTCAGTGACAGGTGGCAGTACTTAGAGTAATGAAGGGAGTGGGCTCTGAATCCAGACTGCCTGGGTTCGTATCTCAGCTCCATCCTTTGGCTGCAGGATCTTGAGCAAAAATCATAAGATCTTTAATTCCTTAGTTTCTTCATCTGTAAAGCCCAAGCAATAAAAGTCCCTATCCCACAGGGTTGTTGAGGTTTAAATGAGAGAATACATCATGAGTGGCACATAGTAAATATTCCACAACAGAGAGCTATTATTACTATCATTATTGTTAAAAGTATCCTGGGATAGTGGCGGAAAGGTCTGTGTGGTTTTGGAAAGCCTTGGATTTGCCCTTGAATTGGCGATGAGGAGGGACTGTACTCTATTATTTAAAATAGGATTGGTGTAATCTGCAGAGCAAAGACCCCAGAAAGGTGCCCTCCAAAGACCTACGTGAAAATGAGAAAAACGAGCTAATTTCCCGAGAGTTGCATGAGTAAGATCCGCACATAATGGATGTGATAAATTATCTGTAGGATTCCGCTTAAAAACATAAAAGGTGTGCGAGGTGACACTATCTGGCATCGCAAGGCTTAGAAATCTCAACCTGGCTTAGAAAAGGATGTTAAGAGAAAGGGGTGGTCTGCTGAGGGTGTGGAGAGGGAGCCGGTGCTGGCACGACTGGGGTGGGGGGGCCGGCAACAGAGCCTGTCGTCTGTGAATGCACACCTGTGCTCAGCCATTCACAGCCTGATTATTGCATTGACCCATCTCAAGGGCCACGTGAAGTTCGTATTATGATCAGCACTCGTGGTTGAAGTTGAAGAACTTGCCTAGGTCATAACCACTGCAAAGGGAAGGTGGGAGGGTTTGACCCCAGGCCCTTCCGACTCTGAGCCCATGAACTTTGCTCCCCTCTGTTCTACAGGGAGAAGGCAACCTCAGAAGAGCATACTGCTTGGTCTCCAAGCAATCTTCTTTCAACACCATCTCCCATACGGAGATGTGGAGTTTCTTCACTGTGGGTCACTGATGGCCATTTTGGGTTTAGAAGTGAATTTGGGTAGCGTGAGGGCAGCAGTCTGGGGCTTGGCCCACTCTGTTAAAACACGCAATGCAGGGTTTCTGAAGCCAAGAACCAGACCACGCACCACGAGGACCCTGCTTGGGGAAGTCCCCTCTGGTGACCTGCTGGAGTGGTGTGGTGGTCACCCCATCAGGACTGTTGGTGTTGTCTCCTGCTCTGTCCTTAATCCTTAATGAGACTAACGTGTAGGAATCAGGGACAAAAGGACCCCTAAAGGAGAGATACCACTCCCATATGGAACATTTACTGAGTGACTACAATATGCCAATTTCCGCAGCAGACCTTTCATTCATCCAATAAATATTTATGGAGCATGTCTCATGCACCAGGTACTTTCTAGACAGGGGCGTGCAGTGGTCAACCAAAGAGACAAAGTCTTGTTCTCAAAGATCTTACAATCTACTGGGAGGAGAACTACGATAAACAAATAAAAAAATTACTGTTGCATGTCAGATGGTGATGATTGCTCTAGGGAAAAATAGGGAAAGGGGATTGTAGTGGGGCAGTGTGTGATGGAGACGCTGTCTTATACAGGATGGCCAGGGAAGCCCTGGCTGATGAGGTGATGTTCGAGCTTAAAACCTAAGGGACAGAGGGAGCAAATCATGCCAGTATTTGGGAGACAGTAGTCCAGGCAGAGGAAACTGTAGGTATCAGAGTGCTTGGGGTGTTGGAGGCACGGCGAGGTGGCCGTGTGGCTGGGGCAAGTGGGTGAGGTATGGGCCTTGTAGTCCACCTGGCTTTACCCTGCATTAAATCACTGGGGGGTTTTGAGCAGAGATATGGTCTGATCTGGCATGAATTTTTAAAGGATCCCTGGTGCTGGGTGGAGAACAGATGGAGGAAGGGACAAGGGCAGAATCTGGTGGCCTGGCTGGGGGGAGGCCGTCAGGATCAGCTGGGTAGGTCATGGTGGAGGCTTGCGCACGGCACAGGTTTGCCCTGCTCTGGGACCCTGTGTGGCGCGGCTAATGCTGGATGTGTTTCGGTTTCCCTGCGCATCCCTCCGGAAGGGAAGGCGTTTGAGACACAAAAACAGAGGATAAAATACACGGTCCATGAAACAGCGTGCAAACAAGCCAAACTCAGTTGGGAACTAGCGGGCAGATGAGGTTGTGGAGGCTGGGTTTCACGGTGATTCTGCCCTCCTCTCTGAGTGGCCTTTCCAATTACAGAAAACACAGGCAGGGGAAGGGCAACATGGGAGCACCGAGGTGCCCAAAGAGCGAAGAAAGCCATCAAGTCGCAGGCGCCGTGTCTGCAGGGCCAGGGCTGACAAGCCCACGTGGAACAGCTCCAGCAAGGGGATGCCCAGCCTTTCTTAACACAGTGACTTCAGCCCTGGAGGCAGCGTCCATTCAGCCAGCTTCATCTAGTTCTTCTCGGCAACAGGGCTCCTTGGACTAGCCCAAGCACCCTTCTGGTTTACTTTCTCCCAGACTTTTCGTTCCTTCTGTCCCTACAGGCCGGCTTGACCCATCTGAGCGTGGCACTCAGACACACTTAAAAAGCTCTTTCTAGCTATGTCTTTACATATATATATTCATATTTATTTATTAATCCATCAAGCCTTCCTTACCAACAATCCCTCCAAATCCTCTAAAGACTGGGTCACTGAACAGTTAAGTGTCAAATAACCTCATACAGTAGCACATGTTTTATCTTGTTTCATGGCACTTTTTACCTTGCACAGAAGCAATAAAAACACTCCAATTTCTCCTCTGCTTTCTTGCGCTCTTTCTTTCCTCTGGCTGGCATGGGGTCTCCCACGCCCACCCTTAGTCATGAATTCAGAGCCGTCTGTCACTCACCCTTCCCATCCATGTGACCCAGGTAACCCTGGAGCATCACGAACTCATCCTGCTCTCTGCAACTCTTTTTTCTTAAACACAGTGTTTAGCTGATCAAGGAGTTGGTGGGGAGGCCACTGACCATGACAGGGTCTTCATCTACAGATTTTGCCACAATTTCTATCAGGAGGTGCATTTATGTGTGGAGCAGTATGAGGAATAAGGAGACTTTTGTTTCCTACAAAAGCATGGAATGGCAGTCAGAATTCCAACAATCTGGCCGATGCTATTGTTAGGTGCTATTCTCTAGTTTTGCATAATGAGTGTGCCCTTAGGAAGGCAAGAGCTTCCTCTTCCAAATCCTCTCATTTACAGAGAAACAAAAATCCCTCCTTTACAATACATTTTAAACATGCAAAACAGCAGTCTGTTTCTGCTAAGTCACATTCTAGCTAAATGGATAATTGAACGCTGCTACTCAGCTGCTAACCTGCAAAGCTGCCACATATACACACTCCCAAACTGCAGCAGAGCAATCCCCAGGAGGCAGAAAGCATGACTGAGTTTTCCAATAAAGCTACGGAAATCAATAATCCTCGTAGACGGAATGCTTGCATCTCTAACCATCTCAGAGTTTCATCTGCCTCTGCTATTCCTCCCAAACAAGCCACTATCTTTACCTTGGCACACGTTCCCAGTTCTATACCACCAGCGTTTAGCCTGAGTTCTATTCCAGTTCTGCTGAACATACCTTTTAGAGGCCCTGCAATGCATTTTGATTTAGAGACGCTTGGGTTTTATGTGGCTCTGGGAAATGTTGCTTAGCTTTTCTGGAGCTCCAATACGTTCTGATGTATGGCTGTGCATGTCTGCATGATTAATGGCACATGCAAGGACTTGGAGCTTTCAGAGGTCACCCTGTGTGTTCTGAATAATACAGCAGAGATCCAGAAATACCCTTGGATGGGAATCCTGGCTGCACACAAAAGCAACGGCACTGCCTGCTTCAGATGACATTGCCAGAGACTTGCTGCTAAGGAAAGCCACTTCCCAAAAACAGACAATTTCAAGATAAAATGGGAATCATTTTGGTTTCTTGCCTGTTTCTCTGTATAGTGTCATAGCTACCAGGATAAGTCAGAAGGGGAAAACGAGAAGGCTGCAATGTCATTTCTGACAGGACTTCCAAGTTCAGGGTAGCCGCCAGACCATGGTGTCAAGCAAATCAAACGTCCATGCAAAATATGCTACTGTGTGCAGCACTGTGCTTGAGAATTTAAATGCACCAAAGTCAAGAGATTCGAAATGATGGTTCCCACAGCAACTATAACTCAGTTCTCTGGTGAATATAAAATTAACTTTATTGCAAAACATGCTGTTCAATTTACGCCTTAATCCAGTCATGGCAGAGTTACAGTTGCTGGGAGAACGCTAACTCTGAATTGTTTTGAATAATTAATTTAATGAAAAGTTGGTGGAAATGTGAATTCTGATAGAAAGTCAACTTACATTTAGGGAAGTTGGCCAATTATGCCCATGCAGAGTAGCAATGAGTCATTTTTGGAATCTGAGATTACTTAGTGTCCTCTTTGGCCTGGGGGACGCTGGCGAAGCTAACGGGGGACTGGATTATCTTCCAGCACCGAAGACACTCCTGCAGGTGATGACCTCACCATCAGGTGAGGGTGGCTCCCTGGTGCCCATATGCTCTGATTTCATTGCTGGGCTCCCAAGAAACCCTCTTGCTCCAACTACCTGGGGAGAAATCAGGTGATCAAAATAGTGCAATGATTGGGCCTGGTCTCTGCCGCGTAAACCTGGATGTAGAGCTCCTCTGCTTCGCTCACAGACAGTCAAGCCTTTCACACACTGCTTAGCCTCTGAGCCAGTTTTCTCACCTGTAAAACGCTAACAGTATCCACCTCACAAAATTGACATGAGAATTAGATGAGACAAGGCACAGGAGAACTCAGCACAGGGACTGGCTAGTTTCGTGGTAAGTACTCAGTAACGTTAGCTGCTAGTAACTAAAACTGGAATTCAGTAAGTCGATAAATTAAAAACATATACAAAATCAATTCTTTGGCCTCTCTGGTTATTTAAGTCCAAACTGATTTTATATGAAACTGAGTCAGCAGACAGACAGGGGGTGATAAAGATAGAAACATGAGTTGGCAGAAAATCTGCTAAGCAACAGTGTGTCTTCCCTAAGGATGCTTGAGGCCACTACTACTGAAGTTCTAGAAATGAACCAATTTATCATCTCTTCTACCAGATTAATATTTCTCAATTTTTTTCTTCATTATCTCCTTCTTCAGGAACATTTTGATATCTTTTCCCCCAATTCTTCTCCCCATGATGAAATTTTAACGCCATTTTAATATTGTAGAGCTGTTTGTGTCTTGCATACATATGTGTTTTATACATACAAAGAGTAAGGTTTTTCACCCCCTCGAACCCTTTTTCACTCTGTTGGGAGTGATGTTACCTCCACTGCAAACGCATACACTAGGTCACAAGCCAAAAAAAAAAAAAAATCCCTTGTTCAATCCTGAATGCTCCCAAACTCAGGAGAAATTCCTTATTTACTCGGTGAGAATCTTGGCTATTCCTTCTTTGCACCCAGCTCTTGACTTCTAACAAATGGGCTAGTTTGGCAGCTTAAGAAACAGTATTTTCGAAGCTAACGCATGGTGGGTTCTCATTATTCCCCACCTCCCCCAACTATTCTTCTTAGATATAATGTGTTTTTTCTTTTCTTCTGTCTTAAATGACTCGGGCTATGGAGGCAGGGAGGGAGGGCTCACACTCAGGGACTCTCAAGCCAGCCAGCACTTACTGAGCACCTGCTGTGTTTCCAGGCTCTAAGGCAGGGGATGATTTATGTTCTTTCTGAATAGTATGTTTTGCTCCTAGGTGCCAGGGTTGGTCAAACCAAAAGAGTTGGCTCTGCCAGAGACTACCTTTCTTGGGAGGTATTGTCAAGATTTTAATAGAAAGGAGTAAAGCCATAGCCTGGGAGGAAAAACAAATTAAAATGCACTCTCCCCTTACACCCCAGCAATGTGCGTTTGTAGCTTCTGAAGCTATTCCTGGCTTGGCTTTAACTACCGTCTTTGTGTATTCGCCCCATGGTGCGTTCAGGGACTCTGCCTCCATCCCCTCGAAGTCTTAGCTTGCAGCTCTGTACCTCACTGCGATCAGTATCAGTAACATTTTAATGTCTCCTAAAAGACATGAGTTTATAACACTGCAATTGTTTGTTTTACTCGTTGTGTTACTGCTCAGAAAATATTTTAAAGTTGTATTGCTTAGCCTAACCCAATCTCACTGGCGGTGGAAGCAGAAATTTAAATGTCAAGGGAAAGCCATCCCAGGAATGCTGAGATCAGTAGGGCAGACACAACTTAGAGTGATCTGTGGGTCCAGCCAGGTGCAATTAGCTAAATTGGAATCTCACCTCTGTACCTTCTGAAGCCTGGGCTAGTCTGGAAGTGTAAACTGTCATGGCTGAACTCTCTAGTGACCAGTGTCTCTGCCTGGGGCTCTCTGAGTTTCACCATTTGGCTTCAGGAGTCAATTTAACCTGACGGCTTGTGCAGCCTGGAGGGCCTGAGTGGGCTTTCTCTCTCCAGGCTGTCTGCAAACCGTGCAACCCGATTCTTTGCACTTTGCGGATTCGGCAACACTGGGGATGTGTGTATTCCCTGACTTTTTCACACGGCTAGAATGTGGGCACCCTCAGCTATTAAGACAGAGATGTCTCCGACATAGTGTCCCATTAACTCCCCAAAAAGTATGTTTGTGTATGGGTGCAAAAAATACACATTATGATCCATCCATCTGACAGTTTGAGAGACATGATGAATGAAGATATAGAGAAGCCTCAGCTGACCATTGAAAGCCTGTAGAGTTTTCATTTTGCATAGCTGAGTAGAAAGCACAAGTCGATTTCTACAAAGGCAGCAAAAAAAGTTCATTTCTCCCTTTATACTCAGGTATATAGGAAAGTAGCTCTTTTTCATCTATATACCTTTTAAATATTCAATATTGATTTGGATCTACTGGGAAGAGTTAAAACATCATGCCTGATACTGGATGCTCGATCAATTCCTGGTTAAAGCTAGATCAAGGAGACATTTCCCATGCTTTTCTGCTGGGTCTTTAAAGTTTTCATCCCTGGAAAAGGCAACTTTCCTTTGACTCTACAGAAGAGTGTCCTGATTTGTGGGATCGGATGGGAATCCGGTGCTATGTGAGCCTTTGTAGTTCTAATGGCAGTAAGTCTAGTAATCTCTCCAACACGTGCATTTAAAGTGGCCAGGTGTTTCCCTGGTTTTGCATCTGCCTCTGAAGGATGTTTACGGCATGGTTGCATGCAGAGAATGCGAATGATTAAAGTAGAATATCATGCTGAGAACTGTTCCCTGGAATCTGTAGCCTGATCTGAGGCAATTTAGAAAGAAGAGCAAGGCAATCTAGAAAATTCAGGATACTTGTGCTGTTCTGTCCTGTCCTGGGAAAAAGATCAACAGGCTTACATTGCTGAACTGGGGTCTTCTCTCGGGGTCATGCCTGCAATACCCAAGGAATTTCCCTGAGTAGAGCTGGACATAGAGCATATATGCCCAGGAAGCAGAGAGGAAGGTGCAGCCCCAGAGGACAACTCTTGAACCCAGCCACAGAAGAAATGATGACTATAGAAGAGCCCCAGTCGCTGCTGGTCAGTCTGACTTTCTCGGGTGCTCAGTCCAAGGACATTCAGAGAAGATTCTTGTTCCTGGCCTCCACTGGACTGCTCTGGCCCTGATCCCTATTTTACGTGGCCACTTCTGCTAATCCATGTAGTCCAAGAGAGGGCTGTATGCCAGCCCTGTAGTCGTCCTTCTATCAGTCTAAGGAAGAGAAAGGGACAGAAGATTCCTAAGCAGCACAAATTATTAGGCCCTGTTAGCAAAGTACAAGTATCCAGAGTTCTGAAAATACCCATTTGGAGTTTCTAGATCTTGAACATTTGCAGAAGTAGCATTTCAGAGCACGGCATTAGACCAATGACCAATGCAGAGACGTGTTGTAATGGGTGCGGATGTACCATGCTGGGCTTGCCGAGAAGTCAGGTGGGCGCACACACATGCATGCACACACAGACGTGTACACACTCACACACACAACAGGAACTAGTCACTGGTTTGGCTTGCTGATATTTATTGTTGAGATTTGGGGCTTAGCTGTCAATTGAAGCAGATGGAAAGAAGATAAGAAGCCAAAAAGGGCGGCTGAGGAGGCAGTAATGGGAAACTCTGTCCATGCTTCTTGAATGCAGTATTTGCCAATTGTGTAGACCATGGACTTACGCCAATGAGTCTACCTAGCTGCCTTGTGTAAAATGCTTGCTGTCACTACTCATCGTGTGTTTTGGGACGATAGCTACCTGCCTGCCTCACAGGCTTGCTGTGAAGCTGACTGAAGCAACACAAAGTCTTTTGAGCTCCTTGGAGAAAATTCACCATGCAAGTGCAAAGTATCACCATTGTACTGTGGTAAGGAGACTCCCACCAGCTTAAACCAGTCACCAAGGAGAGTTGGGGCATCAAACAAAAGAAGTCAAAGCTGTCCCAGTCTCAATCCAGGCAAATGATGTTTCCTCATTCAATACTAATCCTGTCCTAGAGGTAAGTGTCAGTGGTCACAGATGGGCAGTCCATTTAGCCTCCTAGTCTTATTCGAATGGCATGTGTAGCTCTTTAATAAATTTTGAATTGCTTGCCAACATTTCAAAAGTGGGAGAGTATGCATAACAATCCTGATTTCTGGCCTCTATTGAAAAGTTGGAAATTTTGGAAAAATGAGGCTTGCATTTCTACATGACAGTGTTCAGTTGGAGCTGGCTCATGTCTGCCCTCCATAGATTGGACATTTACTTTCTAACTTATCACCACTCTTTGCTCTCTTACACCCTGTTTAATGCACTCACTTAACATTGTTCTTGCCTCATACATGTAGGGGTATGTGAGTTTACAACTGTTTCTATAGGTTCTACCCTCCCTCCCTTCCGTAAGTCAATAAAGGTCCTGAATTCATAGTGCCCTCATTATCCAAATGTAGGCCAATTCCCCTTTCAGAGGAAAGGTCTGCCCAACCACCTCTGCCAAGCAGAAATGAGAAGAGAACTTGGTTTCTCCCACGCCCTCCCCTTGCCAGTAATTCCACCTTAAAAGCTCAGTTTTCTTACTTAGAGATGTCCAAGCAGTAATCCAACTAAATTAGATTATAAGCATCTGAAGGTTTTCATAATAAATAAAAATATAGATATAGCTAAGAGAAGATGAGATTTAATTAATGAGTGTTATTTAACAGAACAAGTCGTGCCATATATGGGGGATTAAAAGATAAAAAAGGATAGGAGGAAAAATGAAATTTTAATGAGTTGCCATCTTCCTTTGATTTAACTAAGTTTCCTCCATTGTTGAAAATATTAACACTTATGAGGGAGTCATTTGTGTGTATCCACACAGTTTGATACCTGACTACTTTCTTTTAGGCAATTACACTGTGTTACAAATGACTTTAAACTATTTGAAGTTAAAGGCTTCCATCCTTGAGTTGATCTCCTTGGGAAGGTGCGAGAAAGGGACATTGCTGAAAATAAACCAAAAATTGTTGACAAAAACACCGGGAAGGTGTCTTGGGTTGGAAAACAGCAAAGTCTCAACGAGGCAAAAAGAAAGTTGAGGTCTGAAGTTCCTCAGACTGCCACCCTCTGCAAACCACCTCTTTCTTGCCCTGCTGCCTCGGTGGCACTCACACAGAGGGGGCTGGCGTGTCACACCCAGTATGATGCTGGCACATGTTAGGTGCTCAAAAATTGTTCCATGAATGATTGAATGTATTGTCATTGCTCATGCGGAACCAGACGGGGGAAATATGGACCCCAGACATGGCATGGATGATACCTGCATGGCTTTCTCGTGGGTGTTTGGAGCACCTGTGTTCCAGCAACTGGTAGTCAGATCCGAACGGGAGCATTTCTGTATCTCTTCCTGTTTCCCTCTCACTCGCAGTGTTTTCCCTTCCTAAAGGAATAGAGGCCACGTGTCCCAATGAGCTCATCCACCTGGGTGGACACATGAGGTGTAGCTCCCCTGGCCTCTGTTTCTGGAAGTTTGGGCCCTTTACCATGCCTGGTTGTATGCTATCTCTACTGCTTCCTTAACCATTCACTCTGTGAAGACACGTGGGAAACTATGGTGGGTATGAAGGTGTGGTATTAATGATTTTTAAGTGAACATTTATGGAGTATCAAGCACTGTGTTAAGCGCTTCCCAAAAGGGAAGTCTTCATGGTAATAGGACATAGATATTATTATCTTCAATTTACGGATGGGAAAAACTGGCTTATGGAAGCTACATAACTTATCAAGGTCACCCAACTTGCAAGTGATGGAGGCTGTTTGACTCTAAATCTCGTACATTCAATCCCGATGCTTCACATTCCCCACACTGCCCTGACCTTGGGATGCACAGAAATGATAGTAGTGAAGCGTTGGTAAAGTGTGTTAATAGTTACCAAAGACGAAAGATGTTACATTCTGTAATATAAACATAGTGTGGGAGATAATCGAGCTTTTGGAGTGGGCTTTTATTATGCATTTTGAATTGTTTAATTCTGGGTAGACTGTTTTCTGTGCTAGGCTTCCCCAGGATGCGATAACGTTCCTGTATCAGACCCCCAGGGGGCAGGTCTGTAAGTGAATGGATACAGATCTTTTTTGGCCCCACTAAATGGAAATAAAAAGTTAAATCAGTTCATATTCAAACTATAGTGAGAAGTTGATAGCAACATGCTTACGGGACCCAACTCGACTTGCCTGCATTCCCTGGATTAATAGGAAAAAGCTAGTTTCTCACACTGCCTCCCATATCTTCAATCTCTTTTTCTATTCATGGGAATTGCAATCATCAGTAACATTTGGGCGTCCTGGGCTCTCATACACCCAACACAGAGAAACAATCTCATTACCCCGTTGCCGGGACGCTCTCTACAAAGCAGCAGCCACGGCTTTGAGTTTCGTGTCATTTGAGAGTGTGTTTCAGATGCAGGAGCGTGGCCGGTGATTGACAGCTTGCTAACTTGTTGGAATAGAATCCGGTACAGACATTTCCTCTGTGCTTGTGATGTGGTTATTTTATAATCTTTGGGGCTCTCCGCCCCCGGCATTGTTTCTAGACACCTAGACAGGGCTGTCTGGCAATCCCTCTTGATGTTAAAGTCTAATTTTTGATATGAAGAAATGCAATTCACACTTATCAGAGCCCGCCACTCTGCTTACAGCTGTAGACAGATGACCCGTCTGGGCCAAGCTCTAACCAACTTCGTTGCTAATTTGACCAGGTGCTGCTAAAATTGGAATTTGTAGCCCGGGATTCTCAGCTCTTTTAGTTCCTCCTGGACAGCAATTATATGGGGCTTTCTGTCTCTAGACCATTGGTTAACCCTTCCTTTCTCTGGGGTCTGGCAGGATGTAGTTTTTGTGATATTGAGTTTGCACTGCGTGATGCTGGATCTCACGCATGATTAGAGCAGCAGCCTCAAAGAGTCGTGCCAGAAACCACTTGCAACCTGGAGTCCAGGGGATATGTAAGCAGTTCCCTCCCCATTCCAACTGCGACTCGACTATTATGAAGGAGGGAGATCACAGGGGCTCTGGTATTTGCAGTTGAGCTGGCCGAAAATGAAGCAACCCTTCACCTAAATGAGGAGAAAAGGAATTTTCCTACAGAGCTGCGTGTCAAAATGGCAGAGGTCCTGACTCAGTCTAAACTGGGATCCAGAGACTGGCTGGGCTTGGAGAACCTGCAAGCAACCTCCACTTCCTGGGGGGAGGGATCATTCTGAGGGTGAGGAGCACGGAGGGAGCACGGGGAGTCTGTGGAGTCTGTTCCACGCCCGGCCCTGGGAGGGGAGAGGCACTGCAGGTGAAAAACGATGGACTGTCTTCTCAAAGGACCTTTGGAGCAGCCCATAGAGCGGGGAAGTGTGTATTCACCTTCTCTGTGTACACACAGCAGGCTTCAGGGCTGGGGACCGAGGGTGCACCCCTGGCATGGACCCCGGCTGTAGGAGAAGTGCTGTAGGAGTCCCCTGAAGTGGATTTTGCACGCAGTATGTTTCAACGAAGGGACCGAGCTTGAAGCGAGTAAACATGAGCGTGTGAGACACCCTTGGAAAGGTCTAGAAACCCTGGGGGTGAGAGTGGGGAGCAAGCTTTGCAGGTGGGATGAGCCAGAGGTGGTGTGAATTCTTCCTTATTTGTGAGACAGACTTGAAGGCGTAGAGTGATGTGGGTTCTGTCTGTCTTAGACTAGATCTTCTGAAGGGCTGGAGTGTTCTCTGTTCTAGCTTGAACATTTCTTATGTTACCTGCTAGTCCCATTTTGACTCTTATCCCAGCTCACCTGGAAAAGTATATAAACCTCTGCCAAATTAACCTTCTCACTTGATGCTTGCTGGAGTCAACCACATCTCCAGTGATCTCAGAACAGAAAGAAACTAATGTCACCGTGGACCACAGAATGAGCTTATTCATGGAAATCCCTTGGTGACAGCCCTGGGAAAAGACTGGACTCACTCCTTAAGGCCTTAGTAATAACAATAACAATAATAACAACAAAAACGAACACTGGCTGGTAGCTTTTCATTACTTTGCAGATGTTTCATCCTATCATTGAGGACCAAAGAAGCCTCTCCCTTATTGATTACAATGAAAATGTGTTTTTAAAAACAAACACTTTACTTAAAACTAGGGATATTTTTTTAATTAGAGGAAAGATTAACTAAATGCATTTTCTCTTGCAATTTAATCCATTCTAATTATCCTGAGACTGTTTATGATGAAATACTTAAATTTCACCTGGTCGCTGTCTCGTGCAGTTTCTTTATTACTCACAAATGGAAAAGTTCAACAATGGCCAATGATGTGGCTGCCTTCTGTGGGTCTGATTATAATGACGCACAGACGTGCACGATAGAAAGCTTAAGAAGGAAAGCAATAAACCCCAATTTTGACTGGCAGGTTTTCAAAATGACGGCATCCTATTTTCCAAAGGCAATAAAGGCAAGCCTTTTAAAAAGAGCTCATGAAATAGAATGTTATGAAAGAAGAGGTTTGGTAAAGATTGAACCCTATTCAGCAGACAACTTGGGAGGAAATGCAAAAGCTGTTTCTTACATGAACATCTGAGATATCCTGTGTGGTTCCTGATAACCCAGGAGATGGGCCAAGGAATTTCAAAGAATCCCCAGATGTTACACATGGGTCGTGCTCTAAGAAGTCAAGCAGTTGTAACGTGGGAGGAATGAGAGCAATTGTGAAGTTTATCGGGCTGAATGGGGACAGAGAATCAATGACAGCCCTGATTTTTCAGAAGGCATGTGTGCCACTTGATAGAGTCAGAGTTGGGTCTCCTGGGTTATTTGGATGTATGAGCTGATGCAAATATAATCTTGGAACCCACAGTCATGAGGAATGCAAAGGAGTAAGAAAAGGAATGAGCAGGACAGCGTGTTCTAAGGCACTGCCTAAGTGGCATCCTCAAAGTTGAGAAATGCGATTCCTTCTTCCATGTACAATCGGGCTGTTTGGTAAAAAATAAGCAGGTTCAATTCCAGGTAAGAGAGACAGTTTATGTTTGTAAGACCCAGATGCCAGTAGGTTGCAGAGCCAATTTTTGTTTGGAAAATGGATAGTGTGTAGGTGCTGTTTTTGACATGTAACTAACTGCTTGATGGACTGGAGGCAGATTTGTGGGGGAGGTTGAAGGTAGAAGAAATGTTGTAATGAGAATTTTATTTTGAAGATCCTCCCTTGCCCTTTAATTTATCTTACATTGGTACTAGACAACGATGGTGATGATGATAATAGTTTACATTTATTTGGCTCTTACTTTATGGTAGGCAACATGCCAAATTCTTTATTTACATTCCATTGACATAGGTACTATTTAATATCCCCATTTTACAGACAAAGAAACTGAGGCAAATAAAGCTGCCAGGATTTGATCTCAGGTAGATTGACAGAAAAGGCTGTGTTCTTAAGCACGTTGTTATCATGCCTGCACTTCTCCAAATCCAAGTGAAGTAGACATAGATGGATAGACCATCTGTTTTCTTTGTATTAAAAAATATAAATGGATAAAGTGTGGCCTGATGATTCAACTTACGCAAGGAAATTTTTCAGTGTACACAGAAATTCCCTATAGGTAAACTGGATATAAATTGGAGCTGAGATTAGCAGATAAACAAACTAACAAAAAAGCACCAATAATTCAACAATGCTTCATCAGCTGGGCAACACTCTGCTGTATCCATCCCTTGAATATGAAGTCTTCAGTGTGTATCACAGTGGCCTACATTGAAAACCCGCCTTACGGAAGAGAGAAAGGCTCAATTGCATTAGAATGGCCCATTCATATGACCCTGCATCAAAAGTAATGGAAACTCAGAAATGGAAAGGTCTGTACAGATCAGCTCATTCAAGTGTGTTCAAAATTCAGTCAATCACCAACTGCATTTGTGATATTTGCAATATCTGGACTATTTACTTAATTTTTTTTTAAAATTTATTCAGGCCTAATATCACTACCTACTTTTGCCACATCTCTAAGCAATAATACCTGTATAATCATGAATTTGATGTGCTAGTTATATTTTTCCTAATACTGGGCTTATTTTTAAAAACCCTGCGTAACTATTTAATCAGGTATGTTTGTACATCAATGAAAAGCATCTCAGGTTTGTGTATCACACCCTAGAAGGCAATTATGTGGTCCAACCCTTTCATTTGTCACTGGAAGAAACTGGGATCAGGCAGGCTTGGTGACTTGCTGTAGGACATGCAGAAGTTGGTGGCAGAGTCAAGCCTAGGAGACAGATGTCCTTCTACGTTGCCAATCTATTTTTCATGATACCGTAATGAATCAGATACTGAGTGATGAGAAAGCTGTCCAACACAGATATCTAGAGGAGTTCAGCTCTCTAGAGCCCTCTTTATTTTCCCTGACCCTTTAATGTAGAATCTTTAGTATATATTGAGGGATTTGAGACTCATACTCTTGGAAGGAATGTTGATTCTCTGTAAAAGCCCGAGCACAGAGCATTCACCATACACTAGGGCAATGTGTTCCATTTTCTTCAAGAGCTCTTATTCTTATGTGTTTCCTTTTAAGTCTGGAATCTTCCTTATGCTAACTCTCACCCATGAGTTTGTGTTCCAAGAGTTCCAAACTGTTTTTTGTTCTTTGCTTGTGGGAAGGCAGGAACACCTTATATAAAGCTATTGACTTGTTGAGTCTGGCCCTGCCACTGTGGGCCACAAGCTCGTACACCAAACCAGTACAGAGGACAATCCAAATCACTGTGTCCCCACAGAGCCAAACAATAAGAATTCCTCCCCTTTTTCCTTTTTGCTGGGAGCTCATTACACGGGCAGATATTACTAAATCATATAGGAAGCAATGCAAAAAAAGCTTCCCCTTTACACTCCAGAACGAACAGTTGAGCCACAAAGCTGGATATAGTTTGTGTCTACATTGCCTATTTTCCAACTGACGCTGAAAGCTATTCTCCAACATCTGGGACAAGAAAGCAAACACTTTCAGTGATAAGAATCTCACTACTTGTAAAGCAATTCTTTTCTTTTCTTTTCTTTTTTTGCAGTGATTTGAACATGTATTCCTATAATTTCTGCCTCCCAGCACTTGTTCTGGGTTTGGATAGGAAACCTCGGGCAGACTGTCTGACCCAGACTCAAAGAGTATTTCTGAGCATGTGATGATCCTTGGTCTGCCCTGAGAAGGCTCCCATGTTGGCCGAATTGTGGGGGAACAAATCAGCACTGAAACACCTTTTGCGCTCTGCTGAAAGTCTGTCCGTAAGCTTTAGCAGTGAAAGGCCATTGCTTCAGGTTTCATTTAAGAACAACAACAAAAAAAGGTACTCTAAGGATAGTTCCAATAAGACCCCCTGGAGGAATATGTCAATTAACCAATCAGGGAATTAGCTGCTTCCACGGACCTGGTGGTAAGGATGGCTCCACAGTGGCTAATTTCATCTCAACTTGATCTCATCGCAGCATCATGAAAGCTCAAATGTTCAAGGGCAATAGACACAAGAAAAAGTTTCTATAAATTAGAATGAAATTGGAATGAGATGCAGCTGTCCTCAGTTTGAAGCTGGTTGATTCTGACTGTCACTTTCTTCCCAACCTGCTCCCTATTATTCCGAAGCTCTCTCTCCCTCTCTCTCTCTCTCTCTCTCTCTCTCTCTCTCTCTCTCTCTCTCTCTCTCGGACTGTGACCCTGTCTACTTCTGATGACAATCACTTAATCAGCACATCAGATTGTCACACGGCTGGTTTTACCTTGGGTAAAGATTCATTTTCCTCATTAACATCACAAGAACCTATTTCTTTCCCCAACCAATTAAAGAGGGAAAATAGAAGGGCCCCGTGCGATACAGGGAAAAGAAAACTGTTCTGACTTGTGGTACCTGGGCAGGTCACTCAGCCCCACACGGTCCTAGGAATCGAGCACTCATGATTCTGAAACGCGATTGGAGGTCAGTGCCACACAGATAAGATACACACGTTGGAATAACTGTTGCAGACGTTACTCACTACCTGGATATCAAACAGTTCACCCAGGGTCACGAAGTGCCCAGAGTTGGTAGACTTAGTCCTCAGGTTAGTTTGTATTATTCAGAGTGAATGTCTGGATAGCCTGTATTCAGGAGATAATCGTATCAGTCCGCAATTAACGTTTAGCTTCCTTCTATGCATTCCTTCCCTGGCAATAAGAATGTTGATTTCTCCTTGTATTTTGCCCAACTATTTTGCTCCCAAAACATGCTGACATCTACCTTATCTCTTTATGACATGAGATGCTTACCTAAGTTTACTATAGTTCATAGTGATTTTGACCTAATGAAAATTTTATAGTTCCTTCACGCCTTGGTGTTATATCCTTTGCATGGCCTTCTGCCATTAGTCCCCAGTGTTAATAAGGGGTGGTGGTGGTGGGGGCATATGATACAAACAACTCTTTAAACATAAGATTGTGTTTAAAGAGTAAAACTCTTCTAGCCACACAATGTGCCTTCTGATTTATTCATAAGAGTAAACGTAGCTTATCCAAATAATGCTAATATATTCCGAGGATACACATGAATCATGGTTGATTTAGATTCAAAGTATATTTCGTATCTATGCAATTCTGTAGATTTTAGCTATACCTTGTATTTAACTTGTTTGAGAGAGGTAATGTAAAAATCATTGCTTAGTAGAATCCAGTCTGCCAATAACTTAGCTCTGACAGTTAACATCAAAATGCTATACCTTATATTTAAGTCTTTAACAATCTGTGCTAAATTTCCAAATAGAAATAATTTGGTTGCAAATTCCAGAAAGACATTTGACCAAACATGGATAGATCCAGGTGCTCTATAAAAGTAAACTGCAGCCTGTCCAAATAATGCTACTATATTCCAAGGACACACATGAATTGTGGCATTTGACCTAACATGGACAGGTCTTGGAGCTTCCACTTGGCTGACTTTTAGAAGTCTGTGCTTTTATCTTCATCCTTTCCCCCTCTGTCTTCCTGCTTCCTTTAGTACCATAAATAGAGTCCACAAGTGCTGATGTGAATTGTTCAGTTGACTATTTGCAATGGCCCCAAGAAAACTACCTCGCTGACTATGACCTTTTGAAAATAGGCCACAGACAACCCAAGTACTTAACACTAACCACCCCCAATTCTGTCTTACTCCAAATTTCCCCATGCATTGTTTGCTGACTGGGTGCCATTTCATTTCTATTTATTTCCATTTTCAAAATAGAGCATTTGAGGCTCTGTTTGGAAAGGACCAAAGAGTATCCCTTTCCTCTCTGTCAGTATCCCCAAGGAGAAGGACTGATTCTGGGCTTGTAAATTGTGGCATTTACTTTAAATAAAATGACAGGAGTGTCTGCTCAAACTAAAAGACTAAAACTCCAGGAAGCAGCTCTGGGAGCCAGAGGTTGAAAAGCAAAAGAAGCAATTATGCGCATACAAACATCTCTCTAGTTTCCGAATACCAAATCTCATCAATCAAGGCATGTTTGGCGTTTTTTTTTGTTGAGAAAAAAAGCACAGTGAACATAACTACGAGGAGATGGCACATATCCTACTAATAAAACTACAGAGCCCTAATTTCTCCTAAGAAAAGGCTTTGCTGATAAAGATCTTTATAGCTTACACAGCACGAACTCTAAAGTCACAGGGGATTGTAATTCTGAATAAGAGACTCGACTGGACCAGGGCCCTCTTCATTTTGGGAGCTGTACCTGACATATCAATTTGCACTTTCTCTGTGTCTCTCAAGAACGCATGTATGTCAGCTCGCAGACACATGAAACTCGAACAGAACCCGTCAAGTAGCAGAAACACCTTTTTCCGATTCATCTCACCCAAAGGGCTAGCTTGACCAAAATACCCAGGTTCTCTTATTGGCCATATCCTCACCATTCTCTACTGAGACCAAAGTTGTCATCTTCCCATCTCATTTTCAAAGGTCCTGGAAACATTTCAACTCATCTCTGCCTTCTCTCCACTCCCACTCTGTGATATCTGGAGTGGGTCCCTGATAACTTCCATGCCACAATTGACGTCCTTTTCTTAACACGGTGTTAATCTGCCTCCCTTTTCTCCTCGCTCTCCATTAAGACTCGTGCTACTCTCTAATTCAGGGGTCAGTCAGTTGTTTTCTATAAAGGGCCGATAGCACACGGCTTTGCAGCCATGCGGGCTCTGTCCTAACTATTCCATGCTGAGACGCAGTGTGGAAGCTGCCAAGACATCAACGGATGGGTGTGGCCGTCCTCGAGTAACACTTTCTTTATGGACACTGGAATTTCACACAGATGTCATGTGTTGGGAGATATTTTTCTTTGAATTTTTCTCCTACCTTTGAAAAAACATAATAGCTATTCTCAGCTTGTAAGCCATAGGAAAACAGGCAGCAGGCCAGATTTGGCTCCCTGGCTGTAGTTTGCAGACTCCTGCTCTAATTTGTCTGGACTGCCCCCTTAGGAGCTGTTTCCAGAGTAAAGATGGGTTGTAGGTAGGAGAGAGCCAGCAGGCATTGCCATGGGAACACTAACCCAGGTCCCCTACCTCCCAGATGTGGGAAGTTGGGAGCAAAGGGGAGGTGAGGTTGGAGTGCATGAATTGAGAGAAAGTAGAATTACCTACATCCAGGTTGTTGATTGGCAAGAGCTTTTGAGGGGGGAGGATTGGGGGCAATGGAGATATTGGGGAGGGGGAGACGTCTCTATTGAAATCACAGTGGGCATGCAATAGAACATCAAGAGGAACGCCCCTGATGAGGGAAGCTATTGTAAGAACTGTCTTGGTATTGGGCTGTGCACAGCCCTCCCTTGAAAATCTTCTGAATTATCCCTCAGACTCTGCAGGGAACTGAAGATAAAAGCGGCTGCAGGGGAGCAGGACCTGGAGCGTCATCGAGAGATTGCAAAAACAATTCACTGCCAACAGACTGTCCCAGCAGGGTCCCAGTGCTATGGTTGTGGCCCTGATTGGTATGCTGCCCCTCGGATGCCCAATTAGATGGCCCTGGGGGAAAGCTAACGCAGAAGCAGTCTACTTTGTCTCTGCTTAACCACCCAAATGAACAGCATGGGAAACTGAGTCTGAGCTCACGAGTCAGCGCTGGGCAAGCTCCTAACCTTGTCTCTCCCTCCAGGTGGCCCATCTGTGGCTGGGGTTTCTTTGGGCTAGGACAGATGGAAGGATCCCAGACTTGGTGGCTGCAATCAGAGGTGTCTTCAAGGGGGCAAACAGTAGTTTGGTTGGAAACTTCCCTGAGAGTTTCCATGCAGGCAAGTGGATTAGCCACCTTGGCATATAATGGATCCTAGGTTTGACCCAATTAGGCAATAAAAGCCAAAACAGGAAGCAAAGTGATGCTTATGTAGACTACTCTGTAATCTCAACTGTCTGAGAGCTGGGGAAAGCCAAACACGTCGGCTCCGAACTCCTCTGTCAAAGGGATAATCAGGAATATTCAATCCAGTATGGTCCTCCCCCAAGTCACAATAATGACAAACATCAAACAAAAACAGAAATGAAGGGGCTTCAAAACTATTTCTTCTTAACAAAGAAAATGATCTTTAAAAAATATTCTTGGTCAAGAAGCTTATATAGAGAGGTGGCCATGCGAGAATGAAATGGGACCAGAGAAGGAGATATTTAACGATGGTGGTGGGGACAGAGAGGGTCAGGAGTCCAATGGTAAAGCCTGGGCCAGCAAGAAGATGCTCAAACCTCTTATAGTGGTACCTGGCTACCCAGGACACCTGGGAGTCCTGCCTGCATCTAACCTGGTCTACAGTGAATTCGCATTGTTGTCAGCAAGCAGGGACCCAGTGATTGAGCCAGCTGGGAGGGGACTTGAAAAGAGAAGAGTTGCAGACCCCAGTGATTTGGGATGCTTGCAACCTCCAGGCACTGACAATTTCCCATGCGTGTGCATTTCTCCCTCCCCAAGACTGATCATTTGAATGGGTTTTCTTATCTGCTCCGGTCCCTTTCCTCCCAACCTGGAATCCTGGAAAGATGGGAAAGGTCTTTCCAATTAGGGATCTCATTCTTCCCTTTCCCTATCCCCTGGCAGATTTGGAGAGGCAGCAGAAATGTTGGAGAGCACTTGTGTCCCTGAAGGAACAGCCAGTTGCAATGCGCGAGCGTCACTATAGATCTACGATTTATGAAAATAAAGCAATATGTGCCTGTTTCGGTGCCTGCCGTTTGCCTACCAATGGTGCAGTGTTCACCATTCCAGCCCTCTCGGCATTCACATTTGCCATCTTTACAGGTCCCGTGCTCAATGCAGCGGGGGTGGCACACACGCTGGTCACACGCTGCGCCTGTCCAGCCCTCTTCACAGCGGCAGGCTCCCCCGATGCAGACGCCGTGAGTGCCACAGTCTACTGAGCACACTTCTGGAAGAAAAACAATGATTACAGCTCAACACCACAGCTGGCGAAACCCTCCATGGAGGCCAGACTACAAGCATGGCCTCGAGGCCCAGCAGCTCTGCCATCTTTGGAGGCCTGTCTCTCCAAGGGCTGGGTGTTAATTCATCATGACGTCTTTTTTCTAGAGCAGTGGTTCTCAAAGTATGGCTCCTGCGTCACCTGGGAACTTATTAGAAACGTAAAGTCTTGTGCCCCGGTTGGACCAAGTGAATTAGAAACATCAGGAGTAGGGATCCGAAACTGTGTTAGACCAAGTCCCCCAAGGTGGCTTTGAGACTCACTAGAGTGTGAGAACCACTCTTCTAGAGATAGAGACCGTTGCAAGAGGAGGTCAGGCAGTGGCTCCAGTTCGGCAAAGCTAACCGGGAGGTGCCCACCTGAAAAGACGTATCTGGTGGCCCCTGACTCCCTAGCCAGCTGAGATTCCTCCCTCCCTGGACAGCCTGAACTGACCAAGCCCGAGAGCCCAGCTGGGGGCCGGGCTGCGCCATCCCCGTGATGACTGCGGACCCACCCGTGACCCAGACTGGCATCTTGGTGTTATAATCGTGACCGCTGTAACTGCGCTGCATTTACACAGCCTCTTTCTCAAAGGAGCTCAAAGTCTTTTGTGCTTGGGGAGGAGACAGACAGACAGATATGCACTCTCTGGCGTTCCAGACCTCTCACGCGAGGACAAGCACGTGCCAGACATTCATCCTTACAACAGTCTGCTGAGGGAGGCATGGCTCGTCATGCCAGGGGAGGGGACACCAGGTGGGGGAGGGGGTCAGTGACTCACTCAAGGTCACACAGCATGTCTCTAGCACAACTGGGCCTTGGATCTAGGACTGCTGCCTCCTCCCACCCTCCGCAGAGCTTTGCCAGGACCACCGGCATCAGAGTTGAAGCCAGAGTCGAGTGGGCTGAGAAGACATCCCAAAATAGCCCGTTTTAACTGACTCTTTTTTTCTTTTGGAATGAAATATTCATTTCTTTCCCATTGTAGGCAAAGCTTCACATACATTCCCTTCCCAATTGCCATGGCAATCTGACAGCTGTCTCACTACCCGGAGGAAGGGGGCGGAATGATGATGGCTTGCTTGGAGAGGCACTTGTCAGCGTGAGCAGAACCTTTCTCAGAAAGGTTGGGGCTGGCTTGAACTGTTGAACCATTCCATTTTTAAGGTCACTTGGGAGGTAAGACACATACTCTTAATTTTAGGAAAATAAAGTGTACAGCACAACTTCGTTATTTGCCTGTCACTGGAATATCGCAGAGCTTTATAACATGTTCACGCAGCACCCCAAGGGAGCCCCTTTTCTGTTTTATAGGACGTTCCATTCAGTATGTCTGGGACTGAATTGTTCTGTTTTGTTTTCTGGCACCTTTGGGGAGTGTACATAAGAAAACCTATAATGCAAATGGAAGCTTCCCTCCTGGGCCCTCATCCGTTTGCGGTGATGGAATCAACAAGCCCTGAGAACCAACATAGTGTTGTTTTTTTTTTTTCCCTCAAAGATCACAGACTCCACGACTGAGGAGAAGAGAGTGAGAAAGGCACTATGTGATTGACTGAGGTCCCCTTATCCCAGGCTAAGTGTTCAGTGTAGATTCCCATCTGAGAATGCGATGGAACACAGGTACACAAGTGCTGGGAAAGGAAGAAGAAAACCTCTTGGCTTACCAACAGAGCAGTCGGGACCCATCCAGTTGGGATCACAGCTACAGAGGCCCGTGTCGGGGAGGTAAGTGCCATGCCCACTGCACTGGTCTGGGCACTGCACCCTCGCCAGCTCACAGTTGAGACCACCCCACCCAGGGCTGCAAAGGCATTCTCCATTCACACAGACCCCGTGGCTGGAGCAGGTGGGATCCAAGCAATCAACTGAAAAAAAAACAAAGAGCAAAAGAATTGATCATTCATGGGGGATAGGTGTGAGACACAGGCTTCCTGCTGCGTGGCCCAGCTGCTCACCGGTTCCTGTCCTCTTGCACGCAAACGGAGCAGCCCAGGTAATACTTACGAGATCTCTTGAAGAACATCCATAAAACCTGAAAGGCTTTTTATTTGTGAAAATACCAAATCTCAGACTTGAAGAAGATGCAAGAAAAAGAAAAGGGGGATTTCTCAAGAAGAATTTGGGGAAACCGGATATAGAGGTATGTCATTCTGCCTTCAGAATCTTGTACTTATAAATATCAGCACCTCCACTATTGGCTTCTGCAATCGGAATGTGAGTACCTGTCATGTCTCTGCATGCACTGGCAAACTCGATTACCCCTCCCTAGAAGGCAGAAAAGTAGAGAGGCTCATTCTAACTTTACTAATACTTGACTTCAAAAGGTAACAAAAGATTAAAAAGAAAACCAATGAAACTTATAAATGAGTCACTTTGCTAATTAAGTTTCACTTAGGCTAAGTCTAAAATTAGTTTTCATTCTCTGAGCACACTCCTACTGAAGGAGTTAGTAAATGTGCAGGAGAGAACAGGTGAAGTCGGGTGTGGAAATGGTCCAAAGGGGCTAACCTTCCTACAGGTAATTATTTAATATGAGTAGACTGGATGGGTGTCTTTGGCCATGGCACTGACCTTCCACCAGACAGTCAATCAGATGGGTTAATGGTTAGATTCCAGTCACTGTGGTTCTTGCTTGTTTCATAGTCTGATTGTTTAGACATCTTAATAAGCAGAGTGGTTATACACCCGGTAGGTAATCTGAAGATTATTACTAGGGAATCAATTCAAGTTGAGGAGAGAAGTGAGTTGCAAAGGCCAGTTCTTGTGGAAAGGACTTTTTGCATGAGAATGTAATCTCGAGCCTTGGACCCCCATTCAACCTAAGGGCTGGATCGACAGGGTGAGCTTCCCTAGGTGTTCTCAGGAAATGAGGTGATGGATTTGGAGAAGAGGGCTCTGTGCAATATGGGATTTGGACGAGGAACGTGCTCTTGCAGAGGGTTCAGATGTTGCTTTGTGGATCAGAGAGATGTGACGTCTTGTCACCTTATTTGATTAAGACATACATTTCCCGTATTTTGACAGCTTTGGAGTCAGGCCTGTTGGCATTTGCTTCCTCCATCACCTGGAGGCACGGCTAGCTTGAGACCACTTTAAATTCTTGTCTTGAGGTGTTTCAGACCACAGTGACCATGTAATTCAATCCCTTGTGTATATCCGTGCCATCTCATGGGTCAAATTCTCAGAGAAAATTTTGTTTTCACTCCTTGCCTAATGCCAAGATTGAAATATGCAAGACTTTCGGTCTCTAAATAATTCACGATTACACTGGGATGGTAACCCCTTGGAGTCCCCACTTTTTCTGGGGTCTCCTATTACATTCTCCATGTTGGGTGTTTTTTTTCTTTATGGTAGAGCAGAAAATAATAATGTGTTTTAATACTGATGATACACTGGCTCTAAATATGACATTATTTATATTATTCATGTCACAAACTAGCTAGTTCTAGGAGGCATCAGACGTAAGGAATATGCACTTATTAGAAATCAGAATATTCCACAAAGCTTCTAGAGAGCAGCCCTCCCTTGAGTCGAAAATAATAATTTTCAGTGTTAAGAGATGTTTCTCAGGATCTCATTTGGATATTCTCAGGAAGATATCATTTATGGAAGTCAGTTCCAAACCGTTTGAATCACTGGAAAAAAGTGTGTTGTTGTTTTAATGTAATCAAGAGTACACTCCCAGAAAGGTGAATTAGTGACTTATTATTAGTTGGACACGTTTATGATGATGTTACTTGATTCGGTTACGTCAAAGTTGAATTCATTGTCTTGGGGAATATAACTCCTGATGATATAAACCCTCCTGATATCTTCACATTTGCTCCACTTCGGATGGTAGAGCACATCTGGATGTAAATTTGAGTGGCAAATTTCCATCGCATAGAAGACAATTGAGAAGGGGCTTGGGCAGTGCCTTCGTGTCTCGTGCCCGGTGCAGGGAAGGGAGTACAGTAGGTGTTGAAGACACAAAGGCAGTGAGAGTGAAGGACGGACTTTGCTGTAAGCATTTGTCATTAGTGGGACAAACTTCCAGTGCGAAGGGCTGATAGGAAAAAGAAGTGGCGCTAACGTTTCTTACTTCTGGAAAAAAAATCCATATTTTGGGACCTGAAAATTATGAACTAACATTCAGAATCAATCATGATCATATTTTTCTAATAAAAGAAATCCTGAAATTCTAGTTTTTTACCGTCCCCATTTTTAAAATAGCAAAATCAAAGTATGTGTTATTGCTTCAAAAATTGCTCTCAACCTATAATTAGCCATTTAAAATGTTTGGTGAGGTGCCAACAGCTAGGAGCTTTCAAAAAATATATCACAATCTTTTTCTTAGAAGGATGAAATAATAAAGAGTAATATACTAAAAAAATGAAAATGGCATTTTTCTTCCAGATAAATTAGCTCTCTCTTCTCTACCCTGAATTGTGGTATGAAGGAAGGAGAAAAATCCACGGAGATTTATTAGCCCAGTACTAGAATGCCATCAAAAGAACCATTTATTGTATCTAAAAATATAAGCTAACCCTTTCTCTGGTCAGTGATATCAGTAAATATGCCCTTCGTGCCATATAATTACAGCAGCTGATGGAATAACTAAATTCAAACTTGAAGAGGAGCAATTTCCCTATGAATTTTAAATTTGGTTCCAGTTTCACAAGATGGTCTTGTGGCCAAGTCCTTAGAGTCATTAGCAGGCAGGAGAGACTATGGCATTTTACGAAGCCTTATAAATAGAAGCAGTGTTATACTTAAAAGGGGGACAGTGGCCTTTACCAGCTAAGTACCATGTGCCGTGAAACACCAGCCCCTTGGCAGCTGAAATCATTAGAACTCATTTAGTCTTGGGCCCTCTGTAGGTTTGACAAAAAAGGGTTGTGAATGCAATTTCCATCCCTAAGGATAAAAAAGGAGGTCAAGGAGTTTTACAAACAATATGTACTATAAACCCCCGAAGAACCATGAATTACATTTATGAAGTTAAATGTCATTGAAAAATGACTCAACCATGAAACTGACATGAAAACATGGTTGACTTAAACTAATACGTCAATGCCTCTCTCATCACCATCCCACTCCCCCAGACACCACTGGAGGAAACCTCATGGATACATCCCTTCATTTTCTTGTGCAAACTGGTGAATAGTACAACAATGTTTATGCAGCAAAAACGAAGGATGGCAACTATTGATTTCGTTGCCATGGCCATTTCAGGTAAATTGTTTGAACGTTATGATTATGATGGATATCAGAAATAAAAAAAGCTAAATGGAAGAAAAAGTGCTGATCTGGACTTTCTGATCCCATTTCCTATTTTGAAAACAGCATATGAATCACCTCGGTTCATTCTTTTTGCGTAGCAGAAATCAATAGGGAGATTTCATCCTTTTCTAACGACCCACGTGGCTTGCTTATTTTGGTGGATGGCTAATTCACTCTGAACATTTAAAGAAGACTGGGTGGGACCGTGAGAAAGTTGAGAAATCACTTGAAATTCTACTCATCTAGCTGGGTACAATCTTTACGGGAGAGAAGGAAATTCTGAGACTGGCAATGTCACCACCCTGGCACTCTCCTCTCTCCGAATGATGTATGCAAAAGGTCGTTTTAACCTTTCTTGTCATGTTATTGGTCTCTCCCATGTTTTCAGCAAATGCAGCTTTGCCTCCTGCAATCCATTTATCTTTAGGAACGTTAACCTTTCAAGCAGGGTTATTAAATCAGTATTTCCTCCATCCAAACTCCCAATTTGGTTTTATGATGCAGATTCAAGGAGGCTACCTTTTGTAATCGAGGAAAAAATATATAGAGAATTGAGTAACTGAAGATCTGGGGGTCAGACTTCTGGGCCCCATTAGGGACATTACTGCTGATATATTGAAAAATCTTAGAAGAATAAAGTCATAAAAGCTGCCTTTTGCAGCCATAGTTCTAAAAACTACGGGATGGGAGATTTCACAAGGGAACCCTCCCCCTCCCCGGGTGTCTCTAAGGTAAGGCCCTGTCATTACTTTGTGGTGAGGGCTGTAATGACAGGTGATTTTGCATAGAACTCTGGGGATCCACAAGTTAATGGGCTGGAGAGTGGATCCACTAGCATCTGAGAACCTCACAGATCCCCAAGTCCCTCATTATCAGCCAGGCCATGAAGACCTGGGAGAGAACAGAGATCGCCTGTGGTGTCCAACAGGACTTCTTCTACAGGGACATCCTGCGTGGTCGTCTCAAACTCTCAGAGTGGGCAGGGGCCTTGCTTTTTCCCTTAGTCTGTTGGGCAAGTTGACGCTTCTATTTCCACTGGGAAGGTGGGAGGGAATGTGGCTGTTTGGGTTGCATGAGGACATTTCACTGGGAGAAGGACCTAGAGAAGAACAGCACTGCTGGAGGACAATGACGTCGCCAAATCAAAGGCTGCAGAGTGGGCACGGGGCTGGGAGGGCCTACGCTCTTACCTTCCTGCCAGCCGTGGTCGACGCTTCATTTGGGGAGAAGCAATCGGAGGGCAGTCAGAGACCACACTCTGCAAGGGTGAGGCTGACAGGTGGCTCGCCTGAGCTCTCTCGCCTTAGAGGTGCGGAAAGTTGGCCCCAGGACATTATCACCAAATGACTCCCTTTGAACTAACTAACGGCAGGAACTAGGACTAGTTGAGTTGCTTCCTGCTCTTCCTCCCTGTTCCTGCATTCCCTGTTGCAGTTTCCCCTCTCCTGACCTCTGGCCATACTTTGTCAGATGGGATTTAGCTTTGACATCCTGATTTTTATCCATGTGTGCTGGCGGCCTTAAATGTCTGTATCATGAGCTCTTCAGAATTTATCAGTTCCCAGCCCTCTCCTGCAACCCCTTCTGCTCCAATTCTGTGTGATTGTAGGAACCTGGGATAATTTGCCCTGCATGGATGGCATTTCTAAATGACGTAGATACCTACAGTCTTCCAAGATGGCTGCTCTCTCTTGATACTAATTTTTGCGGAAATATGTACACAGACGTGTATGGGTCTTAGGTCACCAGGAAGGGTTATCAACAACAACTACGACAACAAGCTAGCTCTGAGGAAGACAGGGGCTTAGGGATCCTTGTTCCTATTCTCTGCATAGCTGTAGTCATTCCCAATTCAGAGAGTTTTAAATAAAGCAGAGGAAAAGAGGGAGGAAATGCGGGAGGGGAAGAAAGAAAAAAAAAGAAGGAAGGGATTGGAGAAGGATTAGAAGGAAAGAGAAGACAGAAAGCCAAAGGTGGAGAGAGAAATTTAAAGAGGAAAAACAAGGGAGAAAGAGAAAAGGATCTAATTTCTGTAAAGGAGGGTAAAAAAACATTCTTTCCAGAACCATCCTCATAGGCCTTTCCTATTCTACAACTAAAGAAGTTCATCAAAGCCTAGGGGTTTGAGGTTTACTGCACAAAATGTAGAAGCTTTGTTTGCAAAACTGTTGAAACTTCCCTTGCAACACACAGAGCGGAGCGTCCGACTGGGCTCCTTAGCACAGGCCAGGTCCTGCGAACTCCTCCCTCCCCGCTGCCCGGCCTAGGCCCCGCGGGCTCACCTTCCTCACAGTGCTCGCCTTTGTAGCCGGCGGAGCAGACACAGTTGCCGTCAATGCAGGAGCCGTGGCCCCCGCAGGAAGGATCGATGCACTGATTCGTGGGCACGTCGCACTCCGCGCCTTTCCAGCCGCTGTAGCACTGGCACGTCCCTTTAGAGTACTGTCCGTTCCCGCTGCACAGGACAGGGCAGGCGGCTGCACAAAGCAAAGACAGAGCACCTAGTCACGAGGAGCCAACATCTGAAGCGCTGCAGCAGTCTAAGCAGGCAGAGCTACCTGGCCTTGTGGCTCTGCTCACAAAGTTCTAGGCTGGGGGCTTTGGCCACGGAGGTGTGGAGCCATCTTCAGATACGCAACAAAGATGCTGTTAATAACAGCGCCTACCACCAGTTAAATGCCCGCTATGTGCCAGGGACGGTATAGAAGGCTTTGCATGTAATTTATGACTTAATCTTCACAATCACCTCATGAGGTGGAGGCTGCAATCCCTACCCCCAGTTTAGGGATGAGTCTCAGACTGGGGAGTGGCTGAGCTGCAGCCACACGGCTCACAAGCAGTGGAGCCCAGCGGGACACCAGGCTGGCCCAGCTCCATTGACTTCCCTGTTGTTGATTTTGGTGGTGGTGGTATGGCGGAGTAGGATCCATTTTGCTGGATGGATCTACTCTTAAATGGTCGACTCCTATTCCTGATAAGTTTATGTCTATTAAAAAGGAAGGTGCATGGGACACTGTTGAGCCATTTCATCTCTCTCTTCCTCCATTTCCTTATCTATACCGGGAAGAAACACAGGAGTCCCCCACTGGCCACAGTTTTGCTTCCCGAGGTTTCAGTTACCGGTGGTCAGTGCTCTGAACGTAGGTGAGGACAACACAGTAAGGTATTTTGAGAGAGGGTGACCACATTTACATGACTTTTATCACAGTTGTTATAATTGTTCCATTTTGTTACTAGTTATGGTTGTTCATCTCTTACTGTGCCTAATATATAAATTAAACTTTATCATAGGTACATATGCATAGAAAAACACACAGCATCTACAGGGGTCAGTATTATCTGAGGTTTTAGGCACCCACTGGGGGTCTTGGAACGTATCTCCTGTAGATAAAAAGGGTCCACTGTAACTGTGCCCACTTCAAGGTGTAGCATGTGTAATAAAATACAAAGATTAAATATTCTTGGCCTATTAAAAAAGTGGGGGCAGGCCGATGACATGAAATCTCTAGCAGTTCACATCTCTGCTGGGGCCCTCCTGTGTCTGTTGGTGGGAAGAAAATCAGTGGGGCTTGTCTGGATATTACCCACAGTTTTCATCAGTTTGGCCTCAAGTGTGCCAGTTTCTCCCTTCTAAAGTTCATCAAGAGTGGGGATTTCAGTGGTCTCCTTCAGGCCTGGCATTTCTCACTTCTGTAACAGTTTGTAAAGAACCTAACTTTCCAATCTGCCTTCTAATTTGGGCCTAAAACGGGAGTACTGCCCCAGCTATGAAACTGGCATTTAGAGACTTTCAGAAATGAACAGCGCAGATGTTTCAATGACTCCTGGCGTTACCTGTGATTTGAAATGCAGGGGTTCCAAGAATTCTACGTGTGTGTACACACATGCATAGCCCGGGCTGCCTCCCTGTACCACGTATCGATTGCATAGCTAATCGCATCACTTCCCGGTCAGCTGTCCCACCCTGCCTTATTAATCCTTTCTTGTTGTCATGTTTCTATTTGGTTTTTATAGTAATTACCTTTCCTCTGTGAGTGTCTAATTTCCCAAAGATAAAGTAAGCTACTGGAGGACAATAACTGTGTTTATCATTGTTGATTTCCTTCTAGGGCTGCATTCACCAGGGCTGGCTTGATTAAGTAAGTATTTCTCCTGTGTTCCTGGTATTCGAAGATTCCCAGATGGTGGGATCACGGGACAAGCACTAAAAGGCCCCTTAGGAAAGACATGGAAAGAACAGTTCCTGGAGTGGACCTCGCGTTGCACACACAACGCTTTTTCCTAGGGAAGCACATGTTTTATTTTAATTGTAAACTGACTTGAAATAGAAATATCTCAGTAGTTGACACATGATTGAGAGGATATTTTCCCTCAAAATGATTTTTAATAGGACAGTTGTGACAACTATTGGAGACACTATTTTCAGTAGAGCTCTTATTCTTTGAGTCTACCAGAGGAGAATGAGTTCAAAAGTGAGAGCATCAAAGTCACATAAGGAATTCAGGTGAACTCTCTAAATGTGGGGAGCACGCTTTCTGTTTCCAAGATGCTTCCATAGAAGGATCTGTACAGAGTCGCTACACATGCTGATTGTCTAAGAGAGGGCAGAAGAAAGAGCTCCGAACCCAGGTGCTCAAGATTCAAATTAGGGAATGTGCAAATATGAACTAGCATAAGAAACTGTGGGCTTTCTCGAAGTTTTGAGAGGGATTGAAGACAGAGTAAGATTCTTCCATGTGAGTTTCTCATGAGACTCATGCTAAACTCTAGGTCGGGGATGGCAAATGCGTTCACGTGAACTATATTCCTGTTCTTCCTTCTCACACCTCTGCAGACATCATTTATTGATCACGGCATCTTGGCCCTCTGAGCCTAGACAGAGCCTCAAAACCTTCAAATCAGCACCCAGGCTGAGACTGGCAAGCAGGAGAGTTGGCATTTAAGAGAAAACCTACTTGTCATTTCCGATCTAGGTAACATTGAATGTATCTCCTGGTGGAAAGACAACATCATTTCTCACCCCCTCCTTCCACCCCTGTACACTGGAATAAGAAAACAGTAAGAAGTGTGGCTACACCATGGGTAGTTAGATGAGCTTCCAAGGGCTGTTTCTGACCTGAGGGCTATAAATTGGATGCGTTGTCATGGATGGCAGGGAAAGTTACATCAAGTCACCAACACTGGTCTCCTATTGCCCCCTCTTTCCTCCCAAAAGGTGGAAAGGTAGAAAGAAGAGGGTAGAAAGTAAGGAACGAGTAATTACTGCCTTTATTAATTGATAAAATATAGTTAGGATTGTTTTCTTTATTCACTGTGGCACTGTTTCTCTTCTGGGTGAACTCCAAGTGGAAAAAAATGGGATCGTCTAGAAGGTAAGAATGGGTTTTATTTAAAACCAGGTGCCTGGAAAATCAAATTTAAAATGTGACCTACTTAAATTGCTCAGGGAAAAAAAATAGTCAGGTCAGAGAGTTCTCCACATTCTAAATACAGCCTTCCTTCAATATGTTTGCATGCTTGCTGAGAGTGTGCTCAAAAATGCAAAACACTGTGATGTTTGGTGGAAAGCAGGGAGCTCCATGGGCTTGGCTTCTGCCACCCAAAACAACGAAAGGTGGGCTAATGGGAGGAGTGAAACTCTAGTACTCGTTTTTGCCATCCTGGCAGAGTGTGCAAACAAATGCCAAATGAGCACCCTCCAGTGGTCGCTGGGCTGTCCGGCGTGGGAGTGCCTTCCTTCTGGGGTAGCTGATTCATTCTCAGACATAACTCAACCCAGAGCATCGCAATATCTAAGGCTCAGCCTGATCCTTATTTGAGAAGCTACATGTGAAGTGGGGAACCTCCTGTATTCATAACTCTTCTTATATTTTTACCATCATGAAATCGACATTATTTTTTAACACTAGGTTATAGAAAAATGAATTTGACTGCACACCCGTGCCAAGAAGTAGAATGGCGTAGAAATGGAAAAAGCAGGGGGTTTGGTGCCAGAAAGATCTGGGTTGTCCCAGTACCTTACCAGCTGTGTGATTTTGGCAACATTACTGAACCTCTCAGAGACTCAATTTCCCCTTCAAAAAATTGTCTCTCAGCATTGATGGCAGGATTAAAGAAGATAACATGTATGACTCACAGCAGTAGCTTACGCTTGGTAGGCAATTGCCAGATGCTCCCTTGTGAAATTTCAAACTGAATTGCTAATCTGATGTCAAGGGTTAATAAAATAAAAAATGCAGTAGGTCTCAAACGCACACACACACATCACCACCACCAGAAATGTGTCGGATAATACTAATGGAAAGAGTTCATCTTTGTCTCCTCCCAATCTTCTCCGGTGTGGGTGGAAGTCGGTTCTGATTGGTCGAGAATCTCCTGTGGAGTGTTTTAGGTCCCTGTGTCTCTCTCTTCTTCCTAAGGCTTACAGGAGCAGAACATTGTGCATTCAAGCTTCTATTTAAAATTAATTAAAATGTTTGTACAAATTGACTATTCCTGTTTTACTAAATCTAGTAAATGGAAACTCTAAGACTCCCGCAGAAGAAAAACAAATTACTCTTGCCACCAACAACTGACAAGTTAACAGGCTGATGACAAAAAATGACACAATTTAAATTCACCTAAATGGTATGAAGCTCATTTTAATGATCAAGCTGGAGCTCCCCTCCCCAAAGTTCTCTGCAAGGGATTAGATGAATTATCCGTGTTATTTACTTGGTGGAAAGTAACAGGACAAACCATCTGTCCACTTGGAGCTTGCAATAGAGCGAATACCTGGAGAAAAGTTAGAGGTTATTGGAGAGACTCAGTTATAAAAGTAGAGGGAAAATGACCAGATGTGTAGAAGGAATTTCAAACCATGTGTCTTTTAAAAATTATTTGAAATCTGATTCAAAATCCCTTTGGAAAGAGACTTGAGAATACCACAGGTAAATTGTCAAAATAGCACTAATAATTGGTTGCCTTATATCCAGTTAGTCAGTAAATGGTAAATAATCACCTCCATGTGTTTGTAGCCGGGTGCGGTGGCAGAGAAAAAGTCACAGGGAGAAGAAGATGTCATGATCCCCTGAAGCAATTGAGGCTGCAATATTTGGGTCATGAAGGCCAGGCAAACAAAGGTCAGTGTCCTCAAACCAACACTGGTGCCCATGGCCGTTTGAGGCTGTGGACTTATCTTGGTGCTAAGCCAAAATTCTTAGGAAAGTTGAATTTCGCTTCCTGGCTGGATCCCCACAATTGGCAATCCATTTGGTAGACAATAATGTTTGCTCCCCACCCCCCAACCACTGCACGCTGTAATCAAAAATAAACTCCTTACGGGTTAAAGATCTAAGCAGAAAAACAAAAACTACAAAAGTATTAGAAAAAATATTGAAGGCATTTTATCTGGGAGGGAGACATAAGACATAAATTCTAGAATCCATGAAGGAAAAGAAGACAGGTCAGATTTGATTATATAAAATTCAAATCTTCTATGCGACAAAGGACACCCTAAACAAAATTAAGGGGCAAGCAACACTGGGAAGAGATATTTTTAACATGTGTTAAAATGTTAATAAACTTTGATAACTGAAATACACAAAGAGCCCTTGCAAATCAATGAAAAGAAATGAATGCAAACCTGAGCAAAGGACATACCAGAAATAATATAAATGGCCAGTAAAAGTATGACAAGATATCCAGTTGCATTAACAATTAAATAAGTATAGAGAGGAATCATCATGAGAAATATTTCCGGGCTTATCAGATTGGAAAAAAAAAATAAAAGTCTACTCATACCCAGTGTTGCTGTGGCTGAGGGGGCAGGATCTGTCAAATCCAGTTGGTAGGAACAGAAATCCAAACTGATATCAGGGAAAATAATTTGTCACTCGATGGACAGCTCCCTGGCTCACCGTGCCCAACTGCGAAGCCTGTTGACCTTGGTGCCTCAGTATCCCTACCCAGTAAGGCCTGGTGCGTGTAGGGAGGGAGAGTGGCGGAGTTGGAAGGCAGAGCTAAGGGGTGATTATGAAAGTACAAATGCAAAGATCACCAGCCATTCCGACTGCAGTGGTCACCTCTGACCTGAGCAGCGCCCCCACCTTCCTGCCCAGAATTCTCAGACACTTTAGTTGGTCTCAGCGGGGCAAGATCTAGCAGGACGCCCCGTGAAGAGAGGAAACCAGAGGACGTGTCTGACAGCCAGGGTCAGAGTCCCTGGCTCAGAGGGCCGGAGTTCACCTGCACCAACTTCCTCATTCCCACCCTGTCAATCGGCACATTAATAAGCAAGACAGTGATGCAGGGAAGAATTTCCAGAAGGACAAAAAACTCATCAGGTGTGTCAAATCTCTGACATTCAGGAGCCATGTGGGGAAAGAAGCACATGCTGACTTAAGCACGAAAGTATGGATGCTTTAATTAATCCGGGGTGAATTTAATTGCTTTAGTTAAGTGGAAATCGGGTTAAAAATGATGCAGAGCATGCTGGGGTGTGTTAAAAACATGACATATGAGTTGGATGAATCGATAAATTAAAAGTGCACAGATGTTTTAATTAAACCCAGGGAAGTTAACGAAGATCGCAAGAGACTTTTAAGCCTATGATTAATTCAATTCATTTAAAATACCTGTAGAGATACGGGGATGCCTCCATTTTGAGAGTTATAAAAGTTCTCAATCGATAAGTACTTAAGCTGTTCTTAAAAAAGTCTAAGTTTTTGTGTGTGTGTGTGTCTGAACAGCATTAATTACATAATGAATATTTAAATTCTTTGGCGTACTCAGTAAGCTTTTCTGCAGCTCAAGTCCAGACAAAAGTAGCTTTACACTTCCGCTGTGAATTGAGCATCAGGAGGAATTTGCAAATTACTGGTGTCCCTTATCCACAGGCGTGGAAGCCTCCTGCGGCCACAGACAGTCCGTTGTATTCACTGTGTCTCGTCAGCAGGTGGAAGAGCTCTGGGCACGGTGCAGGCTTATGAGTTAGACAGCCTGAATTTCCTGTCTTTTTGCCTTTGTTTTTACCAGCTGGGTGGCTATGGACACTTTGCCTTGAGCCTCGGTTGCTTGATTTTTGACGTGGGACAAGAATTCTGGAGTACCTGCCCACAGTGTTTGTGAGGGGGCGAACTGAGATAATGCATGTAAAACACTCTGGATGGTGCCTGGCACACCGTAAGAAATCAATAGATATGATTTTATTATCACTGTTTTCATTAGGAAAAAAATCGTTCCAATTAGTCACATGGCAAAGAGACAAGACAGGGCGAAGCACCCTCCTTCTCCTTCCCGCCTCCCACCCCAGCCGCCCTCCTTTCGGCCGTCTTGGTTCCCAGCACGGAAGACATTTCTGACACCGCAGGATTCTCCGGCTCTGCGCGTCGCATCTGCAAGTTTTTCTAGGGTTAGGCATTCTGCTTTTCAGAGGTGCTCTGCTACTTATCTAGGTGTTTAAAAAGGAAAAAAAGGTTTTTAATCTTAGAAACAATTTAACTTGGGGGAGGGCTGACCGTGAAGTGATTTCTGTTTGGTAATGCAACAACGTGAGAAAATCACGAGGAGCCAGGTTTTGGAGGTTTCAGGCATGGACGCGCTTATGGCCACCAAGTGACGTGCATTGCAACTTCCAGAGTGGGGAGGCAGGGGCTCCTCCACGCCTCCTCGGCAAGCCGGGGGAACGGAAGGTAAACAGTGATGTTACTAAATGGATCGCAGTTCTCTTTGGGCAGCCTTAGCAGAGTTCAAGGGCAATGTTATCCAGACTGCTTGAGCGCGCACAGGAGTCATCTGGGGATCCCGTTAGATTCTGATTCACAAGGTCTGACATGGGGGCTGAGAGTTTGGTTATTTAACAAACTCACGAGGCTGATGCTAGTACCCCACACCTACTGAATCAGAAATTCTGCGTGGAGCTGAGCATCTACAGCGATCTAAGTGTTAACAGATGATTCTCATGAGTGCTCAAACGTGGGTATCAATAACCTAGTGGTTAGGAATATACGTCGAAAACGAGACGTGGACGAGTGCCTCAACATCGCTGAGATTCAGTTTCTTTAGCTGCGTAATAGGGATGACAACGATGTGTGACGTCAGGACGAAATGAGAGATCACGTAAAACCCTTTGCACAGTGCCTGGCATGTAGTTGATCTTCAGTAGGTAGCAGCCATTCTTTTTTTTTTTTTTTTTTCGAGAGAGTCTTGCTCCGTTGCCCTGGGTAGAGTGCAGTGGCATCATCATATCATAGCTCACTGCAACCTCAAACTCCTGTGCTCAAGCAATCCTCCTGCCTCAGCCTCCTGAGTAGCTGGGACTACAGGCACGTGCCACCATGTCCGCCTAATTTTTCTATTTTTTTGTAGAGATGGGGTCTCGCTCTTGTTCAGGCTGATCTTGAACTCCTGACTTCAAGTGATCCTCTCTTGT